>CM076584.1:832463390-832552322 GCA_034641835.2 Pinus albicaulis | reverse complement strand
ACTTTATCTTCTTAGATGAATCATTTTTTCCCTTTCATTCATCTTCGCCCTTCATTTAGACTTCCTTCACCTTCATTTATCTTTGTCCAACCAAAACAAAACAAAAACCTTGGTCTTCATAACTAGCCTAATATCATTACCTTAAGCTTTTCAAAGACAATATCCATCTTTGTACATATTGGAGAGATCCCTCTCCGGATTCAGGAGGGTTAGATCCTAGAATCCCAAAGCGGTTTGATGTTACCTCTGTAGTTGGACTTTGCCAATCTTGCTAATTACAGAGTGATAACATAATGGCGACTCCACTGGGGAGAGCTGAGTTCTTTTTATTTTAAATACTGCTAAGACTCAGAGTACCCCTGATATCTCTAGATTGGTACATGGTGGTGGACCATAAAACATTTTACCTCCTTAGGAGCTAAAAATATTCCACCTGGCGACTCCACACTCTGTAACTCCCAGAAGACCAAATGAATCCACTGGTAAAAGACCCTGAACTGATTGACCAGACACAGTGACCTCTTTTTCGATTTACAAACATGATTCCGAGAATACAACGAAGATATGTCCCAATGAGTAGAGATCATATCCCTGGGTTTCCACATAAGATGCCCTGGGTGAAATGGGATGACAACCTGCCTATTTTCCAAGGTGAAAAGTTTGATGACCCTCTATTACATCTCATCAGATTTCATATACATGTATGGAGGTTGAAAGTTGAATGGCATGAAGACTGCCTAATGAAAATGTTCATGTTAACATTAGAAGGAAAAGCTAGGGATTGGTATGAATGCTTAAGATCTAGCAATTTGTTTTCTTTAAGAGATCTTGAATATATGTTCTATGAGAACTATAAAGAAAACAATACATCATTATCATTGGGTGCAATATATTATGATCCATCACAAAACATCACCCAACACATTATAGATAATGAGGAAGATTTGGAAGAGATGCATCCTGAAGATCTTTTAGCAGCAGTTCATGCTTTTAATCTACTATTGAAAAATTTTAAGAACATAGATGAATCACTTGAGGAAGAAAACAAACAAGAAGTAAAGAACATTCCTCAAGATTTTCCTGAAAACGTAGATAATGATTCATCATCCCTTATAACTGAGGCTCAAGAAGACATCCAGCCTCAAAACCAATCTTCACATAGAGAACTTTGTTGTATAGATTTAGAAAGTTCTTTTGTAGATCAGAATAAAAAGGAGCCTGTTGATAGCCCAATATGTTTGGCTGATGAAATTGTTTATCCTGATAAATCTCCAAATTTTGATCAGTCTGATGATGATGATGAGTTCCAAGAAAGAACTAATCATGTAGGGAAACCAGCATTTGATTGGTGTTATGAGTTTCACCATCTCCAGCTTGAAAGCCAAAAACATCCTTTTCAATCCATCACTAATGGTTTTCACGTATTTAGGGGTCAGCAGCCTTTCAACTTAGAAGGTGAAGAGAAGAGCAATAAAGAAATTTTTGAGCAAAAGGATCTTCCTCTTGAAAAAGAAGAAACCTTTAACAACCCCCCTGCTCAAGAATATAATAACCTCTTCACAGAGTTTAGCCCGTTGAATCCAAGCATACAAGGGCTACAAGAGGACAACACTGTCAAATATGATGAGTCCTCCAGTTCAGAGGATGATGAAGATGAAGGAGAAAAACAAATAGAAGACTATCCTGCTGTGGATATATCATCTTCTCAAGAAGAAACTTCTCCCTTCACTGATATTAGTCTGTCATTTAAAGAGCCTGAATTTGTATCAGAAGCAAGCATATGTTTAGAGAAAGAAAATATTTCACTGTTTGCTATTGTGCAGGTTAAATATGACGATACTTCCAAGCTACGTACTGAAGAGATACTCCTCAAAGCTGAAGCCTTGGAAGCAGATGATCTACCAATTGTGGAGGATCAAAAGGAAGAGAATCTTCATCTTTTCTTTATTGATCCTATGGAAGAGTGTGTGGAAATCCCGACTGGCTCAAATTATCAAGCATTGACCCTTTGCAAGAGCCAGAGACATGAAAAGCTGTCACCTTCTGTGATAGCCTTGACATTGAAGGTTAACCTTCAATATGTTCTATGGATACCTCTGACAAGCAACCAGAGTTACTACTTCTTCTTGACATTACTCAGCTGGCTGCATTGGCACTTTTGTATCATATGAATATGTAAATACTCCCTGTTTAGAATAGGTTAGATAGGAATGACAAGAAAGCTCAGTTCCGAGCATGTAGTTAGTTGTTGTTTTCTGCTTTGGAGAAAAATCAAGAATTCAAAAATACAAAAACAAAGAAAGAAAGAAAAGAGGGCAGAAATGAAAAACAAGAAAGGCAAAGCCCCATGCCAAAAAAGAGAAATAAATTCTGAAAGTGTGCAAGCTCAAATGCCACTCCTCAAAAACACACTTCTAGTTAGTCAAACTGTTTAAACTTGACTAATTAGCTTTAAATTTTCTGCTGTTAGGTTAGTGAATTTGATTTGCCAAACTGTTTAATTTTGGCTTATCAGTAGATAGTTTAAGTTAAGAATGAAAGGCTCAAACATGTTCAAAACCTGAGCCAAAGTTTCCAAAAGGATATGACTCAAAACTGTTTTATTTTCTGAGTCAAAGAAAGTGTAAATCTGGTTCTAAATCGCTCAAAATCTGAACCAGAAGAAAAGAAAAGACAACTCAAACAAAGTAAAAAACAGAGCTGTGAAGAAAGGGAAGGCAGTACTTAAACTTTCAGATCTTAAGCCTTCTATTTTGATTTTAATTTTCTACAAATAATAATCTATGTGCAGCTTGTTTTTATGCCATAGATCACAACAAGTCAAACTGCTTAATCTTGACTTGGCTGTTTTTAAATTTCTGCTTTAGAATTTAGAGAATGAAAGTCTGTTGGACAGTTTAATCCCAACAGACAGTAGATTAGGTAGAGAAACATCTGAACTCAACTGTTTAATCTGAGTTCGGGGAGAAATAAGGAGTAGAATTACATTAGTTTTTTATGCTTTCAAAAGAATAAAATGTTGTTAAGAGTTTGCCAATCCAAGTGCACTCTGTTGAAGAAAAAATGTTAGATCAGTAGGATTGGGTAGGTAGAAGGTTGTATTGATGAAGCTCATCATTTTTCATAACTAATATCATTTTTTCAGAGCTAATCAAGAGCATTCAGCAAAGAAAGAGAAATTCATTGGATGAGGCACATGGTCAGCATCCCAGAAGGAATAATGGATAAGGCACAGGGATACCTCCCAGAGAAATCAAGTCTGAATTCTTGATGCCTTCAAGAAGGTACCATCCCCAAGTGGAGCCACTGTTAGCCACCTATAATTTTTTGTTGTTATACCTAAAGGTGGCTAAGTATGTTTTGAGCCTTCAAAGAACAAATTTCATCACTAAAAATTGTTGGCTTTTGAAGACTCCTTGAAGGCCTTTCTGCCTTTGTCCAAAATCCTCATTGCTGTTCTCATCTCATACTCTGAAATTTCTGCTGAAATACAAAGAAGAAACTGCTGCAAAGCCATCCCTTTTCCCTTTCTCCCACTCGAAATTAACCTTCTTTTCCTTTCTCTTTTTTCCCATATTTTTCCTCTATTATTCATCTTTTCTTTTCTTCCCTTCATAAATCACCTTTCCCCTGGCTAAAAACTCACTTTTTAACCCTTTCGGCACCCTTTGTTTCCATTAAAAAACCGTGAAAAATCATAAAAATACAAGTCTTTTTATAGACTTAAGCCCCTTGGGCTAAGCCCTAAGCCACTTCCCCACCATTGCGCTTTGGGTCTGGAACCACTTGCTAATACGATAAAGCGCTAATCGCATCGAAAAGAATCAAAGACGCAAGTCTTTGCCATACTCCAAAAGTTTCGATTACGATTAGCCTTGCTGCTTAAAAGCTTGAAGTCACGTGTTAAATATAAAATGGTTAGATTAAAAAGACCGATCGCGCAATCGTAATCGGGAGAATTTCAATGGGTTGATCGAAAAGACCTGGCCCGCAGTTTCGATTGCGATTGGGCCCGCAGTTTCGATTGCGATTGGGCCCATAGTTTCGATTGCGATTAAGCCCGCAGTTTCGATTGCGATTAGGCCCACAGTTTCGATTGCGATCCACCGATCGGCCATCCCCCGATTCACTCTCTGCCGTCGATCTGATCTGCAGATCGACGGACAGCGCTTAATCGCCTTCTCCCCTCCCGATTGCGCAATCGCATCGGAGTTTTATTTTCAATCGCCTCCCCTTTTCTGTCACCTCCGATTCAGATCCTTCGATTGAATCTGGACCGTCCACGTGTCCAGATCGGACGGCCCAGATTCACCCCACCTTATTTCTTCCCCCCGCTCCTCTTTCGCCTTTTTATGCAGATCTCCACCGTTGGTTGCCTTCATCCGACGGCTTCACTCCTCCCCCGCCATCTGAAGTAGTTTAAACCTATGTCCGTAGGATTTCTTAACTATTTTTGTGTTTTGCAGGCGTTTTAATGGTTTTCCATTGTTTAATGAAAGAAAGCCAAGGGTAGGGAAAGACGTTTCCTGCGCCTTCGAGTTGTTAAAGAGAACCATCTGAGGGGTTTCGCTCCATTTTTTTCTCAATGCTTCATGGGCATTGATGCCTTTAAAAAGCCCAGTGCAGCCTGCACATCGACAAGACACTGTTTTAATTCAAAAACAGTTAAAGAGTATCAATTTGAATACAGAGCACAGCAGAAGGAAGATTTAAGATAGTCTTAACGGGGATTACGGCTAAGACGGTTATCAAAAGCCTAATCCCCAACTCAAAACACAGTTTAAAGAAAACCTAAAGTGTTTTATTAGACAGAAAGCCTCCACCGCCACATCTTGAGGCAAATTATTTCCTTAGCTACCACCGAGCCACCTGTCGCCTCAAACCTTTCAAACAGAGGCCGAAGTTATTGAAGAAAATTAGATATTCGCCTCCAGCGCAGCCAGGGAGTTACTTCTGCAAGGAAATCAATGCAGAAAATATCTGCAGAGTTACTCCAAACATTACATAAAGCCTCAAAGTCAAATAAAGCTCCCACCGAGCTTAATCCATAATTGTAAATAGTTAATACAGTGGTCCACCTGTGAATTTCTTCATCGAGCCCCTCAAAAGACCACGAAGTCTTGAAACTGTATTAATTATCCTGAGAGATCTTTTCTCAGATCACCTCCTCATCCTTCTATAAATACTTCTATAGAAGATGAGAAACTGTTGGTCACTGCATATCTGTAGCATGTAAATAGTTTTCTGAAGCTGTTGTAAGCTCCGTTTGTAAGAGAAAATACCTATGTTGAGCTGAGAAGCCTGAAGTTGTAAAGAACCATTGGACTTAAAGATTGTAACTGGTTTGGAACATCAATACAAGCTGATTTATGGGATCCTGGTCTATGTTGACGGTGATGTTATTCTCATTTGTAACTTGTTATTTTATTTCCGTTTTCATGTTGTTTCATTTTCCACTGTAAAGAACAGTTTAAACAGGGTTAGGACCTACTGTATATCAGTAACCTTCTCTGGCTGAGAAATCTTTATTTGAATGTTTTCTTCCAATCTGTGTTATTTAGGAATGACTTAATTCAGTTTAGGCATGAGAATGCTGGCGTTCCCTCGTCTTATTGTTTTAGCTGAATATTATTTATGAATGTTTACTTTCAATATATGTTGTGTGAAGATGAACTGAAGGAAGATATGGTTAGCCCCAGTCCCAGACTTGTTTTCATAACTAACTGATTGTTTCCCTTGGAATGTGTTAAAAGCTGGCTAGTTTAGAAGCACTTACCAGATCTTAGACCATTCTGTGTTATCTTTGTGTTTCCCCTTGTTTTGTATGTTTTCTATTGGAAGTGTGTCAAAGGCTGGTTGGTTTTAAAGTACTTGCCAGATCCTAGTCTGCTTTCATGTCCCTCTTAAGTGTTTGTCAAAGGCTGACTGGTTTAAAAGTACTTATCAGATCCTAGGCTGCTCTTCGTTCTGCATCTGTTTAATTCCCCTTCTTGATGTATCACTCCATTCCATAAATCAAACTCTAAAGAGATCCTTAGACATAGATGACTTGCCCCATGGACCACTCTTGCCTCTTGCTACTCCAATTAAAACCCTACTATGACTCCATAGCCCAATGGATTGAAGTTGTTTCTTGCCTATCTTCTTAGCTGAATCATTTTTCCCTTTCATCCATCTTCGCCCTTCATTTAGACTTCCTTCACCTTCATTTATCTTTGTCCAACCAAAACAAAACAAAAACCTTGGTCTTCATAACTAGCCTAATATCATTACCTTAAGCTTTCCAAAGACAATATCCATCTTTGTACGTATTGGAGAGATCCCTCTCCGGATTCAGGAGGGCTAGATCCTAGAATCCCAAAGCGATTTGATGTTACCTCTGCAATTGGACTTTGCCAATCTTGCTAATTACAGAGTGATAACAGGAAGGTTAAGGTTAAGGTTAAGGTTAGGTTATAGTTAAGGTTAAGGTTAGGTTAACGGTAAGGTTAAGGTTAAGGTTGTGGGTTTAGTTAGGTTAAGGTTAAGGTTAAGGTTACGGGTTTAGTCAGGTTAAGGTTAAGGTTATGGTTAAGGCTGAAGGCTAAGGGTAACGTTAAGGTTAAGGTTATGGGTTTAGTTAGGTTAAGGTTAAGTTTAAGGGTTTGTTCAAGGTTAGGGTTAGGTTATAGTTAAGGTTAAGGGTAAGGGTAAGGTTAGGGTAAGTTTAGGGTAAAGGTTAAGGTTAAGGTTAAGGTTCAGGTAAACCCTAACCTTACCCTAACCTTAACCCTAACCTTACCCTTACCCTTAACCTTAACCTTACCCTTAACCTGACTAAACTTGTAATCCTAACCTTAACCTTATCGTACCTCGACCTTAACTATATCCTTAACCTTAACCTAACCTTAACCTTAACCTAACCTTAACCTTAACTTTACCCTTAACCTAATATTAACCTTAAAATAACCCTAAAATTTATTTTACCCTTAACTTAACCTTAACCTTCACTATAACTTAACCCTAACCTTGACCAAACCCTTAACCTTAGCCTTAACCTTACCCTTAACCTTAACCTTACCCTTAACCTTATCTTAACCTTACCCTTCACATAATCTTAACCTTTACTTAACCTTAACCTTGAACTTGACCTTAACCTTAACCTTAACCTTAACTTTACACTTAACCTTAACATTAAAATTATCCTTAACTATAACCTAGCTTTAACCTTTACCTTAACTATAACCTAACCCTAACCTTGACCAAACCCTTAACCTTAGCCTTAACCTTAAACTTAACCTTACCCTTAACCTTAACTTATCCTTAACCTTAACCTTAACCATAATCTTAACCTCGGGTTAAGGTTAACTTTAAGGGTAAAGTTAGGGTTAAGGTTAGGGTAAGGTTAATATTAGGTCAAGGGTAAAGTTAAGGTTAAGGGTAAGGTTAAGCGTAAGGTTAGGGTTAAGGTTAGGGTAAGGTTAATATTAGGTTAAGGGTAAAGTTATGGTTAAGTTTCGGATTAAGGTTAAGGTTAAGGTTAGGGTTACCTTATAGTTAAGTTCAAGCTTAAGGTTAAGGGTAAAGTTATTGTTAGGTAAGGGTAAGGTTAAGGATAAGGTTAAGGTTAAGGGTAAATTTAAGGTTAAGTTTATGGTTATGGGAAGGTTAAGGTTAAGTTAAGGTTAAGGTTAAGGTTTGTTCAAGCTTAGGGTTAGGTTATAGTTAAGGTCATGGATAAGGTTAGGTTAAGGTTAAGGTTAAAGGTAAGGTTAAGGTTATGGTTATGGTTAAGTTAAGGTATTTTTAAGGTTAGGATTAGTTATAGTTAAGGTCAGGTTATATTGAAGGTTAAGGCTAACATTAACCTTAACCTTAACCTTAAGCTTCACCCTTAACCTTAACCTAACCTTAACCTTAACCTTAAAATTAACCTTATATTAACCTTAACCTAATCTTAAACTTAAGAATAACATTAACCTTAACCTTAACCTTAAAATTAACCTAACCTTAACTTTAACCTTAACCTTAACCTAACCTTTACCAAACCCTTAACCTTAACCTTAACCATAAACTTCCCCTTACCTTAAACTTAACCTTAAATATAACCTAACCCTAACCTTGACGAAACCCTTAACCTTAACCTAACCTTAACTATAACCTAACCCTAACCTTGACCAAACCCTTACCCTTAGCCTGACCTTAACCTTGACTTGATCCTTAACCTAACCTTAACCTTAACCTTCCCCTAACCTTGACTAAACATTAACGTTAACCTTAACTGAACCTAATCTTAATCTTAATCTTAACCTTAACCTTATCTTAACCTTAACTATAACCTAATGCTAACTTTGACCAAACCTTAACCTCAACCTTAACTTTAACCTTAACCTAACTTTAACCTAACCTTAACCTTTACTTTACCCTTAACCTAACCTTAACCTTAACCTTATCTTACCCTTAATATTAACTTATCCTTAACCTTAACCTTAACCATAAACTTGGCCAAACCCTTAACATTAACCTTAACCTTAATCTAACCATAACCTTAACTAAACCCTTAACCTTAACCTTAACCTTAACCTAACCTTAACCTTAGCCTAACCTTAACTTTAACTTAACATTGACCTTAACCTTAACCTTCCCAAACCCTTAACCTTAACCTTAACCTTAACCTAACCTTAACCTTAACTTTACCCTTAACCTTAAATTAACCCTAACCTTGACCAAACCCTTAACCTTAACCTTAACCTGACTAAACCCTTGACTTTACCCTTAACCTTAACTTTACCCTTAACATAACCTTACCCTTAACCTTAACCTTAACCTAACCAAAACTGTAACCTTAAATATAACCTAACCCTAACCTTGACCAAACCCTTAACATTAACCTTAACCTTAACCTTTACCTAACCTTAACCTTAACCTTCACTATAACCTAACCTTAACCTTGACCTTAACTATAACCTAACCCTAACCTTGACCAAACCCATAACCTTAACATTCACTATAACCTAACCTTAACCTAACCTTGACCTTAACCTTATCTTACCCTTAACCTAACCTTAAACTTAACTATAACCTAACGCTAACTTTGACCTTATCTTACCCTAACCTAACATAACCTTAACCTTAACCTTAACCATAACCTTAACCTTAATCTTAACCTTACCTTAACCTTAACCTTAACCTAACCTAACCTTAACCTTAACCTAACCCTAACCTTACCCTAACCTTAACCCTAACCTTACCCTTAACCTCACACTTAACCTTAACCTTAACTATAATCTTAACCTCAGGTTAAGGTTAATGTTAAGGTTATTTTAATGTTAAAGTTAAGGTTAAGGTTAGGTTAAAGTTAAGATTTTGTTAAGAGTAAAGTTAAGATTAAGTTTAAGGTTAAGGGTTTGGTAAAGGTTAAGGTTAGGTTAAGGTTAAGGTTTGGTTATGGTTAAGTGTAAGGTTACAGGTTTAGTTAGGTTAAGGTTAAGGGTTTGGTCAAGGTTAGGGTTAGGTTATAGTTAATGTCAAGGTTAAGGTTAAGGGTAAGGTTATAGTTAGGTTAAGGTTAATGTTAAGGTTAGGTTAAGGTTAAAGTTAGGTTAAGGTTAAGGTTAAGGTTAGGTTAAGGTTATGGTTAAGGTTAAGGTTAAGGTTAAGGTTAAGGGTTTGGTTAAGGTTAGAGTTAGGTTTTAGTTAAGGTTAATATTAGGTTAAGGTTAAGGTTAAGGTTAATCTTACGGGTTTTGTCAGGTTAAAGTTAAGGTTAAGGGATTGGTCAAGGTTATAGTTAAGGTCAAGATTAAGGTTAAGGATAAGGTTATAGTTAGGTTAAGGTTAATATAAGGTTAAGTTTAAAGGTTTGGTCAAGGTTAGTGTTAGGTTATAGTTAAGGTTAAGGTTAAGGTTAGGTTAAGTGAAGGTTAAGGTCAAGGTTAAGGGTAAGGTTAAGGTTAGGTTAAGCTTAAGATTAGGTTAAAGGTATAGTTAAGGTTAATTTTAGGTTAAGGGTAAAGTTAAGGTTAAGGTTAGGGTTAAGGTTAAGGTTAAGGTTATGGTTTTTTCAAGTTACTTGATCAGTATTTGGGATGACAACGAAGAGAATTTCAGGTTTCGGGACCAAGTATTGGAGCTCGAAGTATCCGATGTCTATTTCATAACTGGATTGTCTCAGAGAGGTCCAGTCCAAATTTTGATAGGTACTAGGCCATTTGGTGAGAAAATGGAAATGGTGATGGAAAGAGTGTGCCCAGGGGCACGAATAGGATCAAGTAGTGGGAAGGTGGATATCCACATGGTCCCCGATCTAGCACTCAGAGTGGTGCTCCATATCATTACATGGGCTGCGGGGTCGCAGGCACCGCATGAGGCTACTAAAACACAACTCCTCTTAGCATCTGAATGCATGAACCTGACACTATTCTATTGGGCCACTGCCGTAACAATGAACATCAAATGGCAATTGACGAAGTGCAAGAAGTCCAAACTGAAGAATTTTGGGTACAGATCTATCCTAGTATCTTTCATCCTCGAACGGTTACCAATCTTCCAGGGCCAGGGGGTGATAGTCACCGAGCCACCATTGAGAGAGCCAAGGATGGCTCGATGGGTAGCACTCATACCCAGATCAGGAGAGGGCCAACAAATTTCATGGAGGCTTGAATTCTTTGTATGGCTACGATGACAGTTGATCGTCGTGGAAGACTGGCCCTATGTCAGTACTGACTTCACGGGAGACCCAGATCTTCCACTCTAGGAGGGAGAAGACTGGTACGAGGAGTTGGGTAAGACTCTTTTTGTTTTATGTATTTTGTGATTTTTTAGTATACATGCATGTTATAACAAAAAATCGTATGTGCGTGCAGACGTTGGCCCAGAGAGGCCCACCGGGATGTCGCCCATCGCACGGAGGACCTCTCTTGCTTATGACCCTCAGGGCGAGGGTGGCGAGGGGAGTGAGATAGTCCAGAACTTGGAGGGAATTTCCCGTGGGATCCCATATTATGCTCTCCTAACAGACATCCCATTGGCTTATCAAAGGCACATTGTGGGGGTGCCTAGTCGCCTGCATCGTTTACTGAGGCAATTGGTGCGAGCAGTGACATGCTACCATGAGCACCACACTGATTAGTCACCTAGGCTTTTCATTTGCACATTTTTGAGAGACATGTTGTCTCCGAATATTATTAAAACAGACATGTATATTTTTTGGATTTTATGTGATGTACACAAACTGCAAACATTTCGACACACACACACACACACACACACAGATATATATATATATATATATATATATATATATATATATATATTTATGGATGGATCTTTTTACATATGATGATGTTTTTTAATATGTTACACAAATGCCTAATACAATGTTATCTAATGCATTAGTTATATGATCTGCATAAAAAATGACCCAATGGAAAATTTCACAAAATGCATAACCACACCAATCACATTTTATTTTTATGCAAGCTTAAAAGGGCGCATGGGAACACACATGCAAACTATGCTTGGAAATGAGAAAGAAAAATGGGCATGCCCCCAGCATGGTGTCTCAATTCGAGGTACATGCCCCCCAAGCTTCAGTCCATAGGAAATGGAGTGAAGGTTCAAAAGATAAGAGATTTGATCTAATGCTAACAAAACTCAAATTGAATGGGCTTGTGTTTCATTGTTTTAACGAGGTTGACACACTTAAAAGAATTGTCCTCATAGCAGCTTGTTTCATTGTTTTAGGAGCTTGACACAAGAAGAGGAACTATGCTCCGACGAGCTCAAAGGAGGATGGGGTCCTTGAAAAGACCGGGTCCTACACTGTCGGGGGGATTAGGGGTCTGATCCACGTATGGAACGTTGTTCTCAGAGGATGAGGTAAGGAAAGACAACTGATCAACAGTGATGATCTTGCCCTCATGTGGAAACTTTAGAAGCTGGAAGAGGGTGGACGGAATGCATAGCATGGCATGGGTCCAACAGTGACCAAGAAGAAGATTGTAGTTGAGCTTGGCGTCAAACACTTCTACTTCTACGTTGACTGTCTTACCTATAATGTGATCAAAAAACTCGCAAGAACACCCAAGGGTTTTTATTCGTAACCATCAAATGCCTCAAGGGCATTGGGAGATGAAGTGAGGGCTAGAGAGCCAATGGCCTTCCAGCAGGAAGATGACATAACACAGGTGGAAGAACCTTCATCCACAACGGCTCTGTGGATGTTGAGGCCGTTGATACTGACTTTTATAACAAGAGCGATTTGATGTGGAAGTCGGGGGACAAAATTTTCCAAGTCGAAGGTGAGAAGACTAGAATCGGTAGGATCGATCCCACTGATTGCAGACAACAGAGCTTTCCGTTGTGATGGGAAATTTTGAATTACTTCCAATGCAAACATTGCGGAAGGCACCTGTGCCAAATCCTCAACAATGTTGTAGTGCTGAGCGGCATGGGCATTTGGATTATAGGAATATTTTTTCAGAACACCTTTGGAAGGTGGCCTTACAACGGGTTCAGCGCTGGGCTTCTCAATTTCTAAAGGACCAGAGACATGTGGGGAGGTGGGCCATCAATGAATTCCTTCCCAGCTGCCTGGCATGATCCAGCATAAGCCTTCGAATGCGTGGCAATCGAAACAGGTGCAGCACCATTCATCATAAAAACTTGGGACTCAAATGGTGCAGATGGTGAAGGCTTCTCAATCATCTGGGTCTGCTGAGATGGGAACGGTTCTTTGAGAACTACCAGAGTCCCTTTAGATCCTTTTATAAGTTGACTCACCTCAGATCGTCGGGGACAATCTTTGGTGTAGTGGTCTCCTTCACAAATCAGGCAGGGGTACTTTGATATACGTTGGGAACCATCATCAGCATGAGGTTTGGAAGACTCTGGTTTTGGGGCATCAGGTTTGGATTTTCCTTTGCCCTTCTTCTTCCCTTTCGAGGCCTTTTCGACAGGATTGGTCTAGACGGAATTGACCTTCGTACTCTTACCAGAATCTGGAGGGGTGGGAAGAGCAGAATTATTAGAAGAATTCGACTTCTTCTTCCCATTAGAGGACTTCCGAGAAGTTTGAGAAATGGAACCAATAACACCATCCACCGATGGGGTAGCTGGTGCTTTAGAGGTCCCTGGCCATGGGGCATCAGTCAGGATATCATATAGCATGCTAGATTGAGAGTACACCAAATCGAGGTACTGGGCACGAGCGATGGCTTGTTCTTCGATCACACATGCCCCCATAGCAATATCTTGAGTGATCTTGTTAACAAAGGAGGTCATGAACCAGTGAGTTAGAAGCTGATCAGGTATATCAAACTTGATCAGTCGACAACGACGTCGCCACTCATGAATATGATCTGATATGTGAGTGGCTTTATCCTGCTTCAGGGAAGTTAGGAGATGCGTCCCGAATTTGTAACAAACCGGTAACTAAAAATTCATCAAAAAAGCCATAGCGAGAGTATTAAAATCCTGAAAGATGTCGTGGGGTAATTATATGTACCACGTAGCAGCAACACCAGTAAGAGTGCACTGGAAAAGACGTAGAAGAATTGAATTTTCCACCCAAGAGTTCGAGGAACACCATAGATGGTAGGTCATGACGTGAGCTTGGGGGTCTTCTCCAGCTTTACCCTCAAATTTAGGACAGTCTCCAGGCACCTTGGTCGGAACCGAAGGCCAATAAGGATTGTGAAGAATCGGATCATTGGTCAATTTAGATACATCCGGCAATTCCAACGTGGAAAGGAAAGGAAACTAAGGATTAAAAGGCATACCAGGCCCTCGATAAGGACCTGTACCTGTACTCCACCCTGGTTGAGCATAATTTTTCCCCCATTGGTTCTGTCTCGGGGGATTTTGACCATAGGGGTTGTAAGCCGTATAGTTAGGTTGATACGGTTGTTGATAACCAGTGTAAGGGGGTTGATAACCAGGGTATGGGCCCTTATTATATGTAGGCCCCATTTGAGAAGTATATGGATTCGACTGCTGAGTTTAGGTATAGCCTAGTTGTCGAAGGTAATAACCAGAACCTTGGGGCGGGTTGTAAACCGGTCGAGATTGACCTTGAAGGTAATAACCACCTTGGGGTCGAGCGGGTTGCTGGTAAGTGGGACCCTGCTGAGCTTGATAAGTTGGGCGCACAGGTGGATTCGACTGCGGCATAGAGTAAATTAGCTATTGAGCAAGGTTGACTGGATTTGTAGGTTGGCCTGGTTGAATAGGTTGACTTGGCTGAGTGGGCTGCCTTGGTTGAACAAGTTGACCCAGGTGAACAGGTTGTCCTGGTTGAACAGGTTGGCCTGGCTGATGAAGGACACCAGGCTACCCTGGATGAGCTGGTTGGCCTGGTGGCAGGATAGGGCTAGGTTGTGCCTGATAACCAGTTTGACCTATAACAGGACCATAAGATGGCCCCGGATGTGCAACATTCAGACCAATAGGAAACTTAGGTTGCTGAGGTTGTACCATAGGTTGAGAGGGTTGGATTTTCCCCCCAGGACCATACAACGGTCCCAATTGATACCCCGGTTGGCTTGTGGGTCCTTGAGGTTGCCCTGGTTGGACCACAGAATGAGGCTGTAGAGGTTGACCTTGAGGGTTGTAGGACTGCCCTTGCGGACCGTACAAAAACCCCTGCTGGCCCAAAGGTTGGCCCTATAAGTGTTGTCCTTGTGGGTCATATAGATAACCAGGCTGGCCCGAAGGTTGGCCCTAGAAGGGTTGCCCTTACGGGTTGGAAGTTTTCCCAGCCTTAGTAGATAGAAAACCTTGAACATACTGATAAGCCTATGGAGTAGGAAAATGTAGAGGGTTTCCTTGCTCATCATACTAATATGGAAAGACATAAACGGGTGTATCATCCGGTCCATAATGGGAAAAGTAAGGACGGTTGGGATCTTGGGAGGACTGACCAACCTCGGAGTTGGACGGGTGTAGAGACAACCGATACTCCTCGGGAGAGATACTATCTGGGATAGTATATGCTATGTAAATGTCTTCAGGAAGTGACGAGGTACTCGTGGAATGAGTAGTGACAGTAGATATAGACGCAGGTACGCAGACGGTAGGCCTAACTGGTACTGATGTAACCTGAGGAGATGACGTGAGGGGTGGCGATGGCGACATCCCTAAAGAAGGAATAACTGGCCTCGTAGATGGAGTTGACACTCCCATGGAGGCCACAGTGGCCACAATCTGACTTAAGGATCTATACCCCACTGGAAGCGAAGGACCAGGCGAAGACATGAAAGAATACTCGGGGTTGTTTTCTGGGAAAATCTAGTAATCTTCACCAGATGTAGGAATTTACTCACTAGGATAAGGACTGGGTGAGTCCATATCTGACCCTGCCGCTAGATCTTCTAAAAGACGACGAGGACTAGGAGGTATAACAGCAGCTAAAAAAGGCGATCCGGATGTAAGAGGAGGGAAATATTCCCCTAATCCAAATCCAAACCAAGCGTTGGATAAGGGCCAATTGAACTCAACTGGTCCACCAAAGGGAAGCTCAGATAGAACTGGTCCCCCATCAGGAAACTTGGAGACAATAGGCTGCTGAGGTTCAGAAGAGGATTGAGGGACCTTCGATGAATTTTCTGTGTAAGGACTACCAGTAGAAGAAACTGAGGGTTCCACCACTGTGACAGTAACAAAAAGAGGAAGAGATAAAAACCAAACACATGATAAAAAACCCAAGCAAACAATCAAACGGCCGACAAACAATCTCTAAAATGGCGTGTGATCGTAGGTGATTAATTTTACCACATTGAAACTTGAAAATTTCACCATTTCATGTTTTAAGAGTAGAGAAAGGAGTAAAAGGTGACTCTATCTCTTTCAATTTGGAAGCAAGCGTGAAAGGAAAAGCGCTTGATGATCTTTTCAAATTTAATGAGACAGAAAATATCGAAATGAATACTCTGGAAATCTAGGAAAAAGGGTGTACCAGATATCCGTGAACTACAATATACACCTTGGTTAAAAAATGAAATAGAAATCAACCAAGGACTTGACGTACGTGCAGGCAATCTCCCCGAATGCTGTGTCCGGTGTATCACGGGTATAAGGCGGCAGACTCGGCTTCCTACGGATAAATGATAGCAACCTAGTGGGGTCTCCCTTTATATACGCGATGGTACAGGGAGCACAACTCTGTACTAGTGTTGTCTAAATCCAAGAGGCGAACGAGAGCTACAAGGTTTAACAACGCTGGAACACATCACTAGCCTAGACCTCTAGATATTTCATTAATGTTTCAATGCTGCCTTAAGGTAAATTGAATAAATTTTAGATTTGATCTTCAATTATGTTTCAATTTCAGGCCCTACCGAATGTTATGTCTCCAAAATCCTCTAGATGCACACTACATGCCACAATATATCACTTTATTCGATGAATAGCTAACTACGAGAAGGTTGAGAGCTTTCCAAACAACAACAAAATGATCACAAAACAACCACTAGTGTCTCTAATGCACGCTAATGAAAATAAAAGATTTTCCTTTAGAGTTATATAACACTAATAATGCAGAAAAGTTTTTAATTTTCACTAACTAATCAAAAGAAAAAGATTTGTTTTTGAATTTTCAATGTTTTAGAGCACAATGTACCAAATGAAATAAAAAACTAATGAGAAAACCAATTTTAGAAGTGAAAGCAAAAGAGTAGAAACAAGAAAATTCACCCAATGCAAAACACTTAATCAGAACTCAAACTGATGAAAGAAATGCCTCAAATCAAAGAGGAATCCCCCAAAAGACTCATACAAGCCGTGTAATCTAGGCTCAAAATGAGACAAAGAGAAACTCAAATGAATAAGAGAACAATCACTCAAGTACCTCAATGATACAATGAAAAGAAACCAAATGAATGCAAGGAAGCAGAAACGAAGTCGACTGAACAAGAAAAATTGAAAAACTCCCACGGGAGGCTCAACACACAATAGCACCTAGATGCCCTAGGGCTAGAATGTAAAACTGAAGGTACAGGGAAAACAACCAGATGATACAGGTCCAACACAGTCAACAAGGGCTTCAATACACTCAGACAGTCGGAAAAGTTGCACCAAAAACAAAAAATCAAACTCAGAGAGCTCAGAACAAGAAAACCCTAGCACCACATAGGAATGGCGTGACTTTTTGGCTACATCTAGCGCCAAAATAGGGTTGGCATGGGCGTCTAACTAGCAATAGGTTCCAATTGGCGCAATTTTCAGGACAAAAAATGAGCCAATCAAGTTTACTAATGACAGGAATGAAAAAGAGCAAGAAAAGAGTAGATCAAGTATGGTGGGAGATGAACAACAGTTCTACACTAGAAAGAGACAAACCAAAAGAGAAAATCAAGCAGACAAAAGCCAAAAGCAACCAAAAGAGACAAGAGAAACTCCGATCAAACTCCCCAATGGAGTCGCCAGTTTGTTGGAGAGGTAAATCCCCTCTGCGGACAGAGGCAATCCCTACTAGCCTAGATCGGATCTAGCAACAATCAATCACGCAGTGATGCATGTCTCTAGTTACAAAATGACAAGAAATGACAAGTTGCCTACCTCAGGTCCTACGTGATGGTTTTTGAAGGAAGGATGATGCTTCTTGTTCTCCGCTTTGGCAGATCACGATCCTTTCGCTTAGCACGCCGGAACACTTGAAAACACGCGAAGAAACACAACGATACATAGGTTAGAAACTAAATCTTGTAACTATACATCAGTCAGAGAAGATGTAATTCATTGCATCAAAGATAAAGATACATGAATGAAACCATAATCAAAGTCACGTATCATTAATAAAACCAAGGAACGATACAACCTTAAGCTTTGATGTTGGATCTTCCTTCGGTGGGGTCGACAGTGTAACACATCTCAATGAAGCTCGTCGGAAATGGGACAAAGCTCTCTCTCTTCAGCTTGGCTCTCAAAGGCTATCTGGCGATAGTCTCCTTACTACAGATTCAACTCTTGCTTATAGTTTGCTAAGGGAAAAGGGCAAGATTATATAGATGGTGGAAGGGGAGTTGGGATCCCTACAATTGTGGGATTGGCCCTATCCTCAAGGAAGCTTCCATGATAGGTGGAAAACCACTTCCCCTACATGGAGATCCGGAGTCAAACCTCCTAACTTAGAGACTTGTTCAAGAGTTGGTTGGAATCAAACTTCTGCCATTTATTTTCAAAAAACAATCCTTATTAAGCCTGGTGCGAGCAATACACAGGGACAAAGCGCCAGTTGGCGTGCCCTCTTTGGTGGATTTCCCCCATTGGCGCGAGGGCTGAGCTAGCTGGTCACGCCGAGGCCAAAAGGTCAGTTTTTAAGGTTTTTCAGGGGAGTCTTTCTTTAGAAGAATGACTGTCCTTGTCAAGGGGGATGCTATGAAAGTAGTTTCAGGTTATGTCACTGCTCACAAGCCACAAAAAAGGCCCTCCAATGTGCAGGACGGGGATTGTAGGGACGGTGACAAATTACTGTGTAACAATAACCTAACCCTAACCTTGATCAAACCCTTAACCTTAAATTTACCCTTAACCAAATCTTAACCTTAGCTATAACCTAACCCTAACCTTGACCAAACCCTTAACCTTAGCCTTAACCTGACTAAACACGTAACCTTAAACTTAACCTTACCTTAACCTTAACCTTTCCTTAACCTAACTTTAACCTTAACCTTCCCCTAACCTTAACCCTAACCTTAACCCTAACCTTACCCCTAACCCTCACCTTGACCAAGCCCTTAACCTTAACCTTAACCTTAACCTTACCCTTAACCTTCACCTTAACCTTAACCTTAACCTGACTAAACCCGTAACCCTTAACCTTAACCTTACCCTTAACCTTCACCTTAACCTTAAACTTGACTTTAACCTTAACCTCAAATATAACATAACCCTAACCTTGACTCTAACTTGACCCTTAACCTTGAACTTAACCTTAACCTTAACCTTGACCTTGACCTTAACCGAACCTTAACCTTAACCTTAAACTTAACCTTAACCTTATCTTACCCTTAACCTAACGTTAACTTTAACTATAACCTAACCCTCACCTTAACCTAACCTTAACCTTAACCTTAACCTTAACTTAACCTTGACCTTCCCCTAACCTTAACCCTAACCTTAACCTTAACTTTACCCTTAACCTAACCTTAACCTTAACATAACCTAACCTTAATGTTAACCTTAACCAAACCCTTAACCTTGACTTTAACCTTAACCATAACCTTAACCTTAACCTAACTAAACCTGTAACCTTAACCTTAACCTAACCTTAACCTTGACCTTATCCAAATCTAACCTTTAACCTTAACCTTAACCTAACCTTAACCTTGACCTTATTATAATCTAACCTTAACCTTAACCTTAACATAACCCTAACCTTGATCAAACCCTTAACCTTAACTATAAATTAACCCTAACCTTGACCTTAACTTTACCCTTAACTTTAACCTTAACCTTAACTATAACCTAACCCTAACCTTTACCTTAGCTTTACCCTTAACCTTGAACTTAACCTTAACCTAACATGAACCTTGACCTTAACTATAACCTAACCCTAACCTTGACCAAACCTTAACCTTAACCTTAACCTAATCTTAACCTTAACCTAATCATAACCTTAACCTTGACCTTATCCTTATTCTAACCTTAACCTTAACCTTAACCTTAACCTATCCCTAACCTTAACTTTACCCTTAACCTAACCTTAACCTTAACCTTAACCTAACACTAACCTTAACTTTACCCTTAACCTAACCTTAACCTTACCCTAACCATAACCTTAACCTTAACCTTAAGCTTAACCTGACTAAACCCATAACCTTAACCTTACATTAACCTAACTTTAACCTTGACCTTCCCCTAACCTTAACCTTAACCTTAACCTTAACCTTACCCTAACCTTACCCTAACCATAACCGTAACTTTACCTATAACCTTACCCTTAACCTAACCTTAACCTTGACCTTGACCAAACCCTTAACCTAACCTTAACCTTCACCTTAACCTAACCCTAACCAAGGTTAAGGTTAAGGTTAAGGTTAAGGTTAGGTTAAGGGTAAAGTTAAGGTTAAGGTTAAGGTTTGGTGAAGGTTAGGGTTAGGTTATAGTTAAGGTTAAGATAAGGTTAAGGTTAAGTTTAAGGTTAAGGTTAAGGTTAAGGGTAAGGTTAGGTTAAGGGTAAATTTAAGGTTGAGGGTAAGGGTAAGGTTAATGTCAAGGTTAAGGTCAAGTTCAAGCTTAAGGTTAAGGTTAGGTTAAGGGTAATGTTAAGGTTAAGGTGAAGGTTAAGGGTAAGTTTAAGGTGAAGGTTATGGGTTTAGTCGGGTTAAGGTTAAGGTTAATGGTTTGGTAAAGGTTAGGGTTAGGTTATAGTGAAGGTTAAGGTTAAGTTAAGGGTAAATTCAAGGATAAGGTTAGGGTAAGGTCAAGGATAAGTGTAAAGTCAAGGTTAGGGGTAAGGTCAAGGTTAAGGATGAGGTTAAAGTTAAGGTTAAAATTATGGGTTTGGTCAAGGTTAGGGTTAGGTTATAGTTAAGGTTAAGGTGAAGGTTAAGGTGAAGGGTAAGGTTAAGGGTAAGGTTAAGGTTAAGGTTATGGGTTTTCTCAGGTTAAGCTTAAAGTCAAGGGTTTGGTCAAGGTTAGGGTTAAGTTAAGGTCAATTGTAAAGTTAAGGTTAAGGTTAGGTTAAGGTTAAGGTTAAAGTTAAGGTTCACCTTACCCTTAACCTTAACCTTAAATTTAACCCTAAACTTGACTTTACCCTTAACTTAACCTTAACCTTCACTATAACCTAACCCTAACCTTGACCAAAACCTTAACCTTAAACTTAACCTTACCCTTAACCTTAACCTTAACCTTACTAAACCTGTATCCTTAACCTTAACTACAACCTAACCCTAACCTTGACCAAACCCTTAACCTTAACCTTAACCTGACTAAACCTGTAACCTTAACCTTAACCTTAACCTTAACTATAACCTAACCCTAACCTTTACCAAACCCTTAACATTAACCTTAACCTTAACCTTAACCTTTCCGTAACCTTAACCCTAACCTTAACCTTACCCCCTTAACCTTATCCTTAACCTTAACTAAAACCTAAACCCTAACCTTTACCAAATTCTTAACCTTAACCTTAACCTGAACCTTTACCCTAAACTTAACCCTAACCTTAACCTTAACCTTAACCTTAACTATAACCTAACCCTAACCTCTATCAAACCCTTAACCTTAACTTTACCCTTAACCTAACCTTAACCTTAACTATAACCTAACCCTAACCTTGACCAAACCCTTAACCTTAACCGTAACCTGAATAAAAGCATAACCTTAAACTTAACCATACCTTAACCTTAACCTTGCCTTAACCTAACTTTAACCTTAACCTTCTCCTAACCTTAACCCTAACCTTACCCTAACATTATGTAATGTTCCAAAATTTGCACATAGCAATTTGGAACATTAGATTTTGCTACTTTCACCTAGGAGAGGAATAAATGGGTAAGGAGGTCCATGGATAGTAAAATTATGAATAAATTCCACCTTAGTAATAAAGGATATTACCTTAGGAGCTGGTTTTACACTTCCAAGTGTGAACAAGGACAAATTAGATGGGGACATAGTCAAGTTTGACTAAGTCAACATGCATTCTTGAGGAGGAAGAAATCACTCAAAGAGACTAGCTTAATGTGAACAAGGTTCAGCCTAGACACACATATGAGAACCAGATTGAAGATCCCTTGGTGTGAACATAGGGATTGCAGGTGGATTGGTTATAGTTGACCAAGTCAACATCGTTGTCACAAATAGGAGGGAAGCTAGCTAGGGCAGCGTAGTTTTGAAAGAGGAAGCTTCATGAAGAAGTCACCTCAACATTGTGTGGGGTCTGGGGTGAGGAGGCTCACCAAAGATAAAAGGAGGACATAGCATCAAAGGAGATTCATTCATGTATTCAACTATTTTGGTCTTGAGACCAATTTCATACTTCAGATGTTTAGTTGGAGTTGCTGCACTGCTTAGTGCAAGGAATTCCTGTGCGGGAATTTCATCCTCTCTTTAGATCAGCTTGTTTAAGGGATCAAAGGGGAGTGATTTGAGCTTAATTTCTGTATTTTTCTTGGGGCCATTCCTCCACATTCAGCCACAGCGCAATTTACTTCAGAAACTACGTCCTTTTCTGCAAGAGCATTGTTGCTGGGTTAAACATTGTCTTTGTATGCTAGTCTTTGAGGAGGAGGTGTTCATTTCCCTCCGTGAGTTCCAATAAGAAGGCCTATGGCCATTATCTGTATTATTCTGCATTTATATTTCATATTCAGTCATGTTTAATACAATGTTTCTTTGTACATGCATTTTGCTGGAAACCTTTGCCGTGTGTCTTGTTTCTGCTGTATAAGAGATTAAACCTCAATTTCTTTGTTGTATGACTAATATAAACTTCTGATCAGTCTTATTCCATCATTCTCTGTAGAAACCCTCATGGAAATTACGCCCTCATAGTCTTCAGAAATGCTGAAGTGGAAAGGTCATGGGATTGGGGTGTTTTTGAGCCGTTTCTAGCTGGGGAGATCTATTTAACTTAGCTAGAATGATTATTTGTTAGGTCCCTATATCACTAGTATAGTCCCTTATTATTGTTAGTGTAACCCCCTTATAGTTATTATTGTACCCTTGTAACCCCCATTTTGTTATTATTGTGCCCTTAAATTATTATTGTTAGGTCGGCTAGGATTACATTGTGGCCCACTCGGATTACATTATGGCCCCATGGACTCCTATATATAAAAAGGAGGTTTTTAAATTGTATCATCCAAGAATTTTGCATTTATGTAATGTATTGGAGGTTTCCCCCTCAAAGTGGCTTATTTCTAAGGCATTGATATCTCTTTTCTTCTATTTTTGAAGCTGGTTATACAACATTTGGTATCAGAGGTTTGGATTCTAGGGTTTCGCTGCTCCAAACAGGCCATCGTGGAATTTTTGCTATAAAGTTTTTTCTACGAAGTTTCAGAAGCTGAAATTTTTAGGGTACGAATCTGAAATCCTAAGGAATATTTTCTAAAACTTTCAGAGCTTGGTTCGCAATATTTTCGGAGATATGATCTGTGGAAGTTAGGTCTTTTTTCAGGCTACTAAACAGGTCATCATGGAATTTTCTCTATAAATTTTTTTTCTACGAAGGTTCAAAATATTAAATTCATATGGTGCGAAGCTGAAATCCTGAGAAAATTCGTCAAAAAATTTCAGATCTTGGTTCGCAATATTTTTGGAGATATGATCTATGGAAGGTAGTGCTTTTTCAGGCTCCTGAATTGCATCTCAAAGAGGTGATCGTGGGAAAATTTCAATAAATCTCTCTCTGGGCATCGGATTGGAGTGCCGTAAAAAGTGGTCGCAAGTACACAGACTGTAGTTTTTTCTCTATAAAATTTAGAGACAAAGGACGAAACAATGATACGTGGCAAGTCGTACAAGTTCTCTCTACTGAACCATTCCATAATTAGGTCATTGTGGGAGATCAGACACAACTTTGTCTTGGAGAATCCAAATCAAGTCAGACCTATGGCATTCGAAATATAATTCAGAGGGCTACATCAATACTAAAATTCAAATATTGAAGTGTTGTAATCATAGAGATATTACAATTTCAATATCGAGCTCCTCAAAAGCAAGAAAAAGGTGTGTACTTTTTTTCCGAATTGCATAAGTCTTGTTTGAAGAATCAATTTTAATTGATTCCAAGGGCATATTGTAGAATAGATATCAGTATTGGGTTCTAAAAGATGCTTTGTAAAAATAATTCAACACCCATTAAGCCTTCAGAAGGCTCTACTATGACTCATGAAGATGAAGAATTGCAACATGATCTATCAAAACTACAAGAGCAAGTGCAACAAATTTCACTCTCGCAAAGAGCAACAAAACATGAAATGGAAGTTTTAAAGAAAGGTGTGGAAGCGAAGATGGATGGCATGGAAGCTGGCATGGAAGCTAAGATGGAAAATATGAAGAATGATCTAAAAATAGACATCGAAGGTTTGACAAAGTTGATAAAATAAATGTTTCCTAATGGTGAAAAGATAGTAGAAGAACCTCATGATGAGGACAAAATAAATGTTAATCGTGATTTCATAAACTCTAATGTTGGCGGGAAGAACCACCATATTCCAAAAATGGATATGAGGAAGTTTGACGAAAAGTATCCTATAACATGGATACTACAGATGGAGCAATATTTTGATCTCCATAACGTGCAAAACACACAAAAGGTACGCATTGCAACTTCACATTTAGAGAAAAATACATTTTTATGGTATCGATGGCTTTGCTCCCGTAAAAAAATTCTCACTTGGTCAATTTTTACGGAGGAAATGATAGCACATTATGAGGATACGAAGAGCAACACCTTCTTTAGCCAATTGATAAATCTCAAACAAAAGGGTTTAGTGAGGCAGCACATTGAGGACTTCCAAAAATTGAATATAAGGGTAACTGATATTCCAGAGGAACACAAGATCGATCTCTTCATAGGAACTTTAAAGGATAACATCCAACATGAAGTTCGTGTTTTGGAACCGGATTCATTGGAGAAGGCATTCAGGTTGGCAAGAAAATTTGAATGTAAAATAATGGCAACAAGGAATCCTACCACTCAATTCTATAAAGAAGGAAGTGTTAGTACATCTATATTTCCACAAGCTACAAGGTTGACACCACAAAAATTGCAAGAAAAAAGAGCAAAAGGACTTTGCTACAGTTGTGATAGAAAATACACTAAAGGTCATAAGTGTGTTGATAAGAAATTATTTTACATATATTGTGAAGAGGTAGAAGAAAATTAACAAGAAGAGGACATACACCAGGAACCAACCCTAGAAGAGGAAGAAATGAATCTGACCATATCGTGTAATGCACTGGCAGGAATTACCACTCCTCAAACTCTCAAGATATAAGGACAAATCAAGAAGAAAAAGGTAATAGTGTTGATTGATTCAGGTAGCACCCATAATTTTATTCATTGTAAGGTAGCCAAGGAATTAAATTGTTTCCTATACCCAGCACCAGAATGTCAAGTGATGGTTGCAAATGGAGGAACTATAAATTGCTCTGGAAAATGCCATAATATCAAGCTAACCATAGGGGAATATGTATTGACTAGTCCAATGCTTTCCATTCCTATGGGAGGTGTTGATGTTGTACTAATATTACAATGGTTACAATCTTTGGGGACGGTAGCTTTTAATTTTCAAGAACTTTTCTTGAATTTTTTTTTAGAAGGAAAGGAAGTCAAATTACGGGGTATTGAAGGGAAGCCATGAAGGATAATAAGCTCTAATGTCATGACAAAGCTTCTAAAGAAATAACAACGAGGAGTAATTGCATAATTATGCTCACTAGAAGTTCCGACATCAAAATCATCTATTTCTGCAGATCTCCAACAAGTCTTGGACAATCATTCCAAGGTGTTTGAAACTCCCAAAGGACTCCCACCTATTCGTGATCATGATCATGCTATTCATTTGATTCCAAGAAGTGTTCCTCCAAACATCAGGCCTTATAGATATCCTTACTTCAAAAAGAGCGAAATTGAACGTATGATTGCAGAAATGTTAGAGGCGGGTATAATTCAACCTAGTCAAAGTTCTTTCTCTGCTCCTGTAGTATTGGTACACAAGAAGGATGGATCATGGTGAATGTGTCAGGATTATAGGGAGCTCAATAAGCTCACCATTAAAGACAAATTTCCCATTCCTGTGATTGATGAATTATTGGATGAATTACATGGAGCAATTTATTTTACCAAGTTGGATCTTCGTTCAGGATATCATCAAATTAGAATGAAGACTGAAGATATTACAAAAACAACATTTCGAACTCATGAGGTTTATTATGAATTTTTGGTCATGCCTTTTGGCCTTACCAATGCACCTTCTACATTTCAAGGGTTGATGAATTCCATTTTCAAACCCTTCCTTACAAAATTTGTGCTAGTATTTTTTGATGATATACTAATCTACAGCAGGTCTTGGAAGGATCATGTTGAACATGTTGACAGGGTGCTCAAACTATTGCAGGAGAAACAATTATATGCAAAAAAATCCAAATGTTTCTTTGGAGTACAAGAGGTGGAATATCTAGGTCATATTGTATCTCACGAGGGTGTTAAAGTAGACCCTACCAAAATTAAAGCCATTAAGGAATGGAAAGTCCCCACAACCATAAATAAGTTGCGAGGATTTCTCAAGTTAACAGGGTATTATTGCAAGTTTGTTAAGAATTATGGGAGAATAGCAGCACCTTTAACAACATTATTGAAGAAAGATGCATTTTCATGGACTCCTGAAGCAACTAAGGCCTTTTAACGTCTTAAAGAGGCAATGTGCCTAGCACTGGTCTTAGCTACGCCAGACTTCACAAAAAACTTTATTGTGGAATGTGATGCCTCAAGAAATGGAATTGGTGCGGTTTTAATGCAGGAAGGAAGACACATTGCTTTTTTAAGTCATCCAATCAAAGGAAAGTATTTACAGAAACCTATTTATGAGAAGGAAATGTTAGCAATACTGCATGCACTAAAGAAATGGCGAACTTACCTAATGGGAAGACACTTTAAGGTAAAAACTGATCACGATAGTCTTAAACACTTTTTGGAACAAATTCTATCGTCAGAAGAGCAGCAAAAATGGGTCACAGAGATGTTGGGTTATGACTTTGAAATAATCTACAAAAAATGAAAGCTTAATGTTGTTGCAGATGCACTCTCAAGAAAGAATGAAGAGGTGGAAGCATTGCTTTGTGCCATTTATATTATCCAACCAGATTGGATAACCGAAGCAAGAGATGAATGGAAGAAGGACAAAGATGTATGGAAACTCATTCAAAAGTTGCAGCAAGATCCTAGTACATCTGATACATTTAGTTGGAAAAATGATTCCTTATGGTACAAAGATCGCTTATATTTTTGTAAGAATTCCCAACTAAAACAAAAGATTCTTCTGGAATTGCACACTTCTCCTTTAGGAGGACACTCAGGATTTTTAAAAACTTACCACAGGGTGAAGAAAGAATTTTTTTGGGATGGCCTTAAATCTGATATTCGAAAATTTGTGGCGGAATGTTTGGTTTGCCAGCAGAATAAAGTGGAAACAATTAAGACCCCAGGACTTCTACAACCTTTATCCATTTCAAGTCAACGTTGGGAGGAGATTTCAATGGATTTTATCACAGGTTTACCTAAGTCCGAAGGAAAGAGTGTCATCATGGTGGTAGTTGATAGACTTACTAAGTATGCACACTTTTGTGCATTATCTCATCCATTTAAAGCAAGTACAGTTGCTACTACATTTATGGACAGAATTCAAAAGCTACATGGAAGCTCAAGGGTTATTGTGAGCGACAGAGATCCCATTTTTACTGGAAATTTTTGGACGGAGTTATTTTCTTGTTTGGGTACTCAATTAGCTCATAGCTCATCTTATCATCCTCAATCTGATGGTCAAACTGAGATAGTAAATAAATGTTTGGAAGGATATCTTCATTGTTTTGTATTTGATAAACAAACACAATGGGTCAAGTGGTTACCTCTTGCTGAATGGTGGTATAACACTTCCTTCCATACTGCAGCAAAAATGACCCCATTTATGGCACTTTATGGATACCATCCACCATCCATCACATCATCTTTAAGAAAAAATTCGAAGGTTCAAGCAGTGGAAGATCACATCGAGCATCAACAAGAAGTTCTCCAACTCTTAAAGGATAACCTGAATTTGGCACAAAATCGAATGAAACAATAGGCAGATCAACATCACAGCAAGAGAAGATTTGATGTAGGAGATTGGGTATTTTTACGGCTACAACCATACAAAAAAATGTCCCTCAAGCAAGCTAAGAAGGATAATAAATTATCACCAAAGTACTATGGTCCTTATAAGGTGTTGCAAAAGATTGGTTCTATGGCATACAAATTGGAGCTTCCTGCTTCTTCGCGAGTACATCCAGTTTTCCATGTTTCATGCTTAAAGAAGGTTATAGGTGAAAATCTTCTAGTTCAAACAATATTTCCAGAACTTGATGAGGAAGGAAAATCATATTGGAACCTGAAGCGGTCACAGAAACAAGCACTCGACAACTACGGAATCGATCAATTTCAGAGTATCTCATCAAGTGGAAGAACTTACCCACTGAAGACTCTACATGGGAGGATGAGAATTTTATACAGAAGCACCCGGAGCTACTCAAGTGTTGAGGACAACACTTTTTTGAAGGAGAGGGGCATGTTAGGTCCCTATATCACTAGTATAGTCCCTTATTATTATTAGTGTAACCCCCTTATTGTTATTATTGTACCCTTGTAACCCCCATTTTGTTATTATTGTGCCCTTAAATTATTATTGTTAGGTCGGCTAAGATTACATTGTGGCCCACTAGGATTACATTATGGCCCCATGGACTCCTATATATAGAAAGGAGGTTTTGTAAATTCTATCATCCAAGAATTGTGCATTTATGTAATGTATTGGAGGTTTCCCCCTAGAAGTGTCTTATTTCTAAGGCGTTGATATCTCTTTTCTTCTATTTTTGAAGCTGGTTATACAACATTTGGTATCAGAGGTTTGGATTCTAGGGTTTCGCTGCTCCAAACAGGTCATCGTGGAATTTTTGCTATAATGTTTTTTCTACGAAGTTTCAGAAGCTGAAATGTTTAGGGTACGAAGCTGAAATCCTAAGCAATATTTTCTAAAAATTTCAGAGCTTGGTTCGAAATATTTGCAGAGATATGATCTGTGGAAGTTAGGTCTTTTTTCAGGCTCCTAAACAGGTCATCGTGGAATTTTCTCTATAACGTTTGTTCTACGAAGGGTAAAAATCTGAAATTCATATGGTGCGAAGCTGAAATCCTGAGAAAATTCATCAAAAAATTTCAGAGCTTGGTTCGCAATATTTTCGGAGATATGATCTATGGAAGGTAGTGCTTTTTCAGGCTCCTAAATTGCATCTCAAAGAGGTGATCGTGGGAAAAGTTCAATAAATCTCTCTCTGGGCATCGGATTGGAGTGCCGTCAAAAGTGGTCACAAGTACATAGACTTTAGTTTCTTCTCTATAAAATTCAGAGACAAAGGATGAACCAATGATACGTGGCAAGTCGTACAAGTTCTCTCTACTGAACCAATCCATAATTAGGTCATTGTGGGAGATCAGACACAACTTTGTCTTGGAGAATCCAAATCAGGTTAGACCTGTGGCATTTGAAAGATAATTCAGAGGGCTACATCGGTACTAAAATTCAAATGTTTAAGTGTTGCAATCATAGAGATATTACAATTTCAATATCGAGCCCTCAAAAGAAAGAAAAAAGGTGTGTATTTTTTTCCGAATTGCATAAGTCTTGTTTGAAGAATCAATTTTAATTGATTCCAAGGTAATATTGTAGAATAAATATCAGTATTAGGTTCTAAAAGATGCCCCATAAAAATAATTCAACACCCATTAAGCCTTCAGAAGGCTCTATTATGACTCATGAAGATGAAGAATTGCAACATGATCTATCAAAACTACAAGAGCAAGTGCAACAAATTTCACTCTCGCAAAGAGCAACAAAACATGAAATGAAAGTTTTGAAGAAAGGTATGGAAGCGAAGATGGATGGCATGGAAGATGGCATGGAAGCTAAGATGGAAAATATGAAGAATGATCTAAAAACAGACATCAAAGGTTTGACAAAGTTGATACAATATATGTTTCCTAATGGTGAAAAGATAGTAGAAGAACCTCATGATGAGGAAAAAATAAATATTAATCGTGATTTCATAAAATCTAATGTTGGCGGGAAGAACCACCATATTCCAAAAATGGATATGAGGAAGTTTGACGGAAAGGATCCTGTAACATGGATACTACAGATGGAGCAATATTTTGATCTCCATAACGTGCAAAACACACAAAAGGTACGCATTGCAACTTCACATTTAGAAAAAAATACATTTTTATGGTATCGATGGCTTTGCTCCCGTAAAAAAATTGTCACTTGGTCAAATTTTACGGAGGAAATGATAGCACATTATGAGGATACGAAGAGCAATACCTTCTTTAGCCAATTGATAAATCTCAAACGAAAGGGTTTAGTGGGGCAGCACATTGAGGACTTCCAAAAATTGAATATAAGGGTAACTGATATTCCAGAGGAACACAAGATCAATCTCTTCATAGGAACTTTAAAGGATAACATCGAACATGAAGTTCGTGTTTTGGAACCGGATTCATTGGAGAAGGCATTCAGGTTGGCAAGAAAAGTTGAATGTAAAATAATGGTGACAAGGAAGCCTAGCACTCAATTCTATAAAGAAGGAAGTGTTAGTACGTCTAGATTTCCACAACCTACAAGGTTGACACCAAAAAAATTGGAAGAAAAAAGAGAAAAAGGGCTTTGCTACAGTTGTGATAGAAAATACACTAAAGGTCATAAGTGTGCTGAGAAGAAATTATTTTACATAGATTGTGAAGAGGAAGAAGAAAATGAAGAAGAAGAGGACATACACCAGGAACCAACCCTAGAAGAGGAAGAAATGAATCTGACCATATCATGTAATGCACTGGCAGGAATTACCACTCCTCAAACTCTCAAGATAGAAGGACAAATCAAGAAGAAAAAGGTAATAGTGTTGATTGATTCAGGTAGCACCCATAATTTTATTTATTGTAAGGTAGCCAAGGAATTAAATTGTTTCCTATACCCAGCACCAGAATGTCAAGTGATGGTTGCAAATGGAGGAACTATAAATTGCTCTGGAAAATGCCATAATATCAAGCTAACCATGGGGGAATATGTATCGACTAGTCCAATGCTTTCCATTCCTATGGGAGGTGATGATGTTGTACTAGGAGTACAATGGTTACAATCTTTGGGGACGGTAGCTTTTAATTTTCAAGAACTTTTCTTGAAATTTTTTTCAGAAGGAAAGGAAGTCGAATTACGGGGTATTGAAGGGAAGCCATGAAGGATAATAAGCTCTAATGTCATGACAAAGCTTCTAAAGAAATAACAACAAGGCGTATTTGCACAATTATGCTCACTAGAAGTTCCGACATCAAAATCATCTATTTCTGCAAATCTCCAACAAGTCTCAGACAATCATTCCAAGGTGTTTGAAACTCCCAAAGGACTCCCACCTATTCGTGATCATGATCATGCTATTCATTTGATTCTAGGAAGTGTTCCTTCAAACATCAGGCCTTATAGATATCCTTACTTCCATAAGAGCGAAATTGAACGTATGATTACAGAAATGTTAGAGGTGGGTATAATTCAACCTAGTCAAAGTTCTTTCTCTGCTCCTGTAGTATTGGTACACAAGAAGGATGGATCATGGTGAATGTGTCCGGATTATAGGGAGCTCAATAAGCTCACCATTAAAGACAAATTTCCCATTCCCGTGATTGATGAATTATTGGATGAATTACATGGAGCAATTTATTTTACCAAGTTGGATCTTCGTTCAAGATATCATCAAATTAGAATGAAGACTGAAGATATTCCAAAAACAACATTTCGAACTCATGAGGGTTATTATGAATTTTTGGTCATGCCTTTTGGCCTTACCAATGCACCTTCTACATTTCAAGGGTTGATGAATTCCATTTTCAAACCTTTCCTTAGAAAATTTGTGCTAGTATTTTTTGATGATATACTAATCTATAGCAGGTCTTGGAAGGATCATGTTGAACATGTTGACAGGGTGCTCAAACTATTGCAGGAGAAACAATTATATGCAAAAAATCCAAATTTTTCTTTGGAGTACAAGAGGTGGAATATCTGGGTCATATTGTATCTCACGAGGGTGTTAAAGTAGACCCTAACAAAATTAAAGCCATTAAGGAATGGAAAGTCCCCACAACCATAAAGCAGTTGCGAGGATTTCTCGGGTTAACAGGGTATTATTGCAATTTTGTTAAGAATTATGGGAGAATAGCAGCACCTCTAACAACATTATTGAAGAAAGATGCATTTTCATGGACTCCTGAAGCAACTAAGGCCTTTGAATGTCTTAAAGAGGCAATGTGCCTAGCACTGGTCTTAGCTACGCCAGACTTCACAAAAACCTTTATTGTGGAATGTGATGCCTCAAGAAATGGAATTGGTGTGGTTTTAATGCAGGAAGGAAGACACATTGCTTTTGAAAGTCGTCCAATCAAAGGAAAGTATTTACAGAAACCTATTTATGAGAAGGAAATGTTAGGAATATGGCATGCACTAAAGAAATGGCGAACTTACCTAATGGGAAGACACTTTAAGGTAAAAACTGATCATGATAGTCTTAAACACTTTTTGGAACAAAGACTATCGTGAGAAGAGCAGCAAAAATGGGTCACAAAGATGTTTTGTTATGACTTTGAAATAATCTACAAAAAAGGAAAGCTTAATGTTGTTGCAGATGCACTCTCAAGAAAGAATGAAGAGGTGGAAGCATTGCTTTGTGCCATTTCTATTATCCGACCAGATTGGATAACTGAAGCAAGAGATGAATGGAAGAAGGACAAAGATGTATGGACACTCATTCAAAAGTTGCAGCAAGATCCTAGTACATCTGATACATTTAGTTGGAAAAATGATTCCTTATGGTACAAAGATCGCTTATATCTTTGTAAGAATTCCCATCTAAAACAAAATATTCTTCTAGAATTGCACACTTCTCCTTTAGGAGGACACTCGGGATTTTTAAAAACTTACCACAGGGTGAAGAAAGAATTTTTTTGGGATGGCCTTAAATCTGATATTCAAAAGTTTGTGGCGGAATGTTTGGTTTGCCAGCAGAATAAAGTGGAAACAATTAAGACCCCGGGACTTCTACAACCTTTATCCATTCCAAGTCAACGCTGGGAGGAGATTTCAATGGATTTTATCACAGGTTTACCTAAGTCCGAAGGAAAGAGTGTCATCATGGTGGTAGTTGATAGACTTACCAAGTATGCACACTTTTGTGCATTATCTCATCCATTTAAGGCAAGTACAGTTGCTACTACATTTATGGACAGAATTCAAAAGCTACATGGAAGCCCAAGGGTTATTGTGAGCGACAGAGATCCCATTTTTACCGGAAATTTTTGGATGGAGTTATTTTCTTGTTTGGGTACTCAATTAGCTCATAGCTCATCTTATCATCCTCAATCTGATGGTCAAACTGAGATAGTAAATAAATGTTTGGAAGGATATCTTCGTTGTTTTGTATCTGATAAACAAACACAATGGGTCAAGTGGTTACCTCTTGCCGAATGGTGGTATAACACTTCCTTCCATACTGCAGCAAAAATGACCCCATTTATGGCACTTTATGGATATCATCCACCATCCATCTCATCATCTTTAAGGGAAAATTCGAAGGTTCAAGCAGTGGAAGATCACATCAAGCATCAGCAAGAAGTTCTCCAACTCTTAAAGGATAACCTGAATTTGGCACAAAATCGAATGAAACAACAGGCAGATCAACATCGCAACGAGAGAAGTTTTGATGTAGGAGATTGGGTATTTTTTATGGCTACAACCATACAAACAAATGTCCCTCAAGCAAGCTAAGAAGGATAATAAATTATCACCAAAGTACTATGGTCCTTACAAGGTGTTGCAAAAGATTGGTACTATGGCATACAAATTGGAGCTTCCTGCTTCTTCGCGAGTACATCCAGTTTTCCATGTTTCATGCTCAAAGAAGGTTATAGGTGAAAATCTTCCAGTTCAAACAGTATTGCCAGAACTTGATGGGGAAGGGAAAATCATATTGGAACCTGAAGCAGTCATGGAAATAAGAACTCGACAACTACGGAATCGATCAATTTCAGAGTATCTCATCAAGTGGAAGAACTTACCCACTGAAGATTCTACATGGGAGGATGAGAATTTTATACAGAAGCACCCAGAGGTACTCAAGCGTTGAGGACAACACTTTTGTGAAGGAGAGGGGCATGTTAGGTCCCTATATTACTAGTATAGCCCCTTATTGTTGTTAGTGTAACCCCCTTATTGTTATTATTGTACCCTTGTAACCCCCATTTTGTTATTATTGTGCCCTTAAATTATTATTGTTAGGTCGGCTAGGATGACATTGTGGCCCACTAGGATTACATTATGGCCCCATGGACTCCTATATATAGAAAGGAGGTTTTGTAAATTGTATCATCCAAGAATTGTGCATTTATGTAATGTATTGGAGGTTGCCCCCTCGAAGTGGCTTATTTCTAAGGCGTTGATATCTCTTTTCTTCTATTTTTGAAGCTGGTTATACAACATTATTTTGGGCTCAAATTTGGCATGGGAGTTGTATAATATGTAACCCACAGGATCCAAGTGCCATTTCCCATAGTTATTGTGTTATTTTCTGAAAATGATGTTTTTATGGTCCAAGAGGCTGCATTTCCTCATGCCAGGAAAGGATAGTGAGGAAAATCTCTTCTACTGATTAAATGTTTCTTGTGCATATTATGAACTGATATAAATTTATTTCTCATGATTTTATGAAGCTCCACATTGGTAATAACTTGGATTATTCCCAATTGTTTAGCTGTTCTAATTTTGGATCATTACAGTGGTATCAGAGAAAGATCTTTGGCTTAGCGTGTGGGCTTCAAGCCAAAGTGTTGTACAGCAAGGAGCAAGGTAAAAATTATGGAGAGGATGAGCTTACTGTCATCCATTTTCAGATCTAAGAAGAAATAAGAAGAGAAATGCATTGAAACTCCAAGAGGGTTTCAAGGAGGAGAGAATTGCAGTGAGACCTATAAAGGGTTTCAAGAAGAAGAAGAAGATGCATGCACTTCCTGTTATCATAGAGGAAGTGGAGAGAAAAGAGACCACTTGGAGCATGAAATCCTGAGTGGGTATTTGGTAGAATACAAGTTCTAACCAAGGGCTTTCAGAAAGACCCTATATTTTCCTCAGTTTATTCAATTGAGAGAAGAGAAAAGACCTTGCAGCAAAGGAGAGATAAGAGGAAATAGATTCCTATTGTCTAAATTTGATGGGTCATCTACAACAAGAGCTTGGGAAAGAAAGCTTGAGGCATTCTTCATACTTCATCCAGTGGAAGAGAGGGAGGCAGCAGAAGTTGAAGCGCTGCACCTGGAGGGTGAAGCCAATGCTTGGTGGTGCAGTCACTTAAACCACACAAGAGTGAATTATTTTTTTGAGTTTACTTAAGAGCTAATCAGAACCTTTGATGGGGGAAGATCAGAGGAGAGTAGACCCACAGCACCATGGGGGGAGGCAAGTACCAGCACTGCCATAGCCTTGAGGGAGCAGCCTTCTACACCAACAATTTGATTAGCCAACACATTGGAGAAAGGGACTCTTGCAGATGTTCCAAAGGCTCACAAAGGTATTCATAAATTTCCATGTCTTAACATTTCATAAAATTTTGGAATTTTTTTTGCATATGGCACAGGATAAAATGGTATTGTTGAGATAAAGCAGCAGGATTGCACTGCGTTGTGAAAGCTTGAAGGATTCAAGGGAGATTTGAACCATCAACCTCATGTATCACTAATGAGTTACATACAACCCTTGAGGTTGGATTGTGAATTCTTGGAGGATGGAGTGAAATTTTCTCCAAACAAATCCATGCAGAATCAAATGTTCATCCGAGAGTTGATGCATGAGATAGCCAGAACACCCTGGAGGAGGGTTACAACACTTTCAAGAAGTAGCATCAAGGAGGTTTTGCCTTCAGGTCACTTGGAACCTTATGGGTTCAAGATAATCATTGGTGAGAGATCCTTTCTGGGAGTTCTCCAAGGAGTTTCATTATAGCATTTCATGAAATGCAAGGAGGAAAATCTGATATGGGAGGATGGTAGCCTCTTTTGGAGTACCAAGATGGAGAATGATAAGAGGCATCCATCGATGGATAAGTGGATGTGGATAGAGAGAAAGAAGCTGGAAAGTTACTTGAAACTCTATAATACTAGGCAGAAGGAGGAAAATCTACGTTGGCTACTCTTGAGAGAGTTTGGTCACCCTATGACATGTCCTTTTCCATGGGGTGAGAAGGGGAAGGAATATTGGTAGGATACTTTTATCATGGGGAAGCAAGGAGCGTGGAAGAATTATGGTGATGTTATCATTATGTTTTCACCACATAAGTTGTATGTTGGAGGTATGGTGAGGCAGCAAAGACATTTGTTGCTTTGGAGGATTGAGGGAGAGCTAGGGAAGATTTTTCTCAAATTTTTCATGATGTTGCAATGGGAGGAGTTGGCAACATTATGAGCCGGGTCTTTGACATTGAACATGTCAAAGGATGGATTTATTATTTGGCAGGATCCTATTTGCATAGGCCAACAACGTTGTCACTTTGGAGCATGAGCTTTTTGATGAGGTGTTCCCAGGATCACTTCATATATGATGCACTTGGTGAGCTTAGAGGAGGTGAGATTGGTATAATGGTGGATGGACTCATTGGCTATTGTGGTATGATTTCCTTGACTTGGATTTCCAAGCATGAGAAGGAGGATTTTCATGTAGCATGTGGTTCATTCCTCTTCATATGGGTATGTCATGCCGCTATGGAGGGTTCATCTATGGATCTTGTCACCATCTTGCTACCATCACATGGAAAGAGTTTTTTTTTGCACTTATTGATTGTTCAACACTATATTTGTATACTCTTACCATTTCCTTGCAGTGCATTGCTCTACAAAGGGGAAAATTTATCTTTAGGTTCCATGGACCATTTTTGGCCAGCTATTACGATGGAAAAAACCATCTATTGTATGATTTGGGGCAAGTGTTTGGTTACTTCTTGTATTCTCAATTGATACACTCATAAATTTACTACTTATTGGTAGATTTGGTGACTTACACAACTAGCCATCTATCAAAAAACAACTTTCCATGATATTTTCTGAAGCTGCAGTTGGGAAGACTGCTCTGTGACCACTTAAGAGACTGTTGGTACCTTCCAGCAACACATGAAACCTTTAGTATTTCTCTCAGTATGATGTTGATCATGATCCTATTTGTTGATATTTTCCTTTCCTATATGAGGAGCATGATTAGAGGAGGAACACATGGAGTGGGTGTGTTCTTGGGGGAGGAGCATCCCCACCCTTTCTGCATTACATGCTCTAAGGGGAGCATGGGAAGAGACATGGCCTCTACAGCAAAAAAATTGTTTCTTTATGAGTAAGGCCATGAGATGGATGGGGTGCCATATGATGGTGATTTCTTGTCCATCATGTGTGACATGGTTTGGGCCAGCTTGATGCATAGTGCTGGGAGAGGGACCTCTGGAGGTCTAGTTTCCTTCTTGCCATTAGAGGGAAACATCATTGTACCCGAAGATTAGAAAATTATCTACACTTATCTTAAGTGGAGAGGAAAGTAGTGTGGGGTAGGCTACTATGTCTACCATGTCCATAATTCCAACCCACCTACCTTGTCGGAGCTTCAGGTGTAGGATGATTTGCATGAGTTACCATTTTGGAAGGTGGCTCATTTTGTTTGGTTGATAGCTTGGGGAGGAGAGATTCAAATGGGGATGATGAGTTCCAATATATATCAGCCCTCATGCTTCATGAGAATCTTCAAACAGCCCGTTGTTACTTCCATGGATGTACTACTGTCACATAATGTCAGTTATTGAGATAGCTTACACACTTGGGGGAGGCAACTTGGAGATGTATTGATGATGCAACACCTTGATCCTTGGAGGATTTTATCATATGAGGTTGCTACGGGGGAGCTGAGGATTCTCTTCAGTCTTATCCTTGCAGTTTCTTGAGGACAAGCAACATTTGGGAGGGGATGACTGTAATGTTCCAAAATTTGCACATAGCAATTTGGAACATTAGATTTTGCTACTTTCACCTACGAGAGGAATAAATGGGTAAGGAGGCCCATGGAAAATAAAATTATGAATAAATTCCACCTTATTAAGGAATGATATCACCTTAATATCTAGTTTTACACTTCCAAGTGTGAACAAGGACAAATTGGATGGGCACATAGTCAAGTTTGACTAAGTCAACATGCATTCTTGAGGAGGAAGAAATCACTCAAAGAGACTAGCTCAATGTGAACACAGATCAACCTAGAAACACATATGAGAACCAGATTGAAGATCCCTTGGTGTGAATAGAAGCATTGCAGGTGGATTGGTCATAGTTGACCAAGTCAACAGTGTTGCCACAAAGAGGAGGGAAGCTAGCTAGGGCAGCGCAGTTTTGAAAGAGGAAGCTTCATGAAGGAGTCACCTCAACATTGTGTGGGGTCCAGGGTGAGGAGGCTAACCAAAGATAAAAGGAGGGCATAGATTAAAAGGATATTATTTCATGTATTCAGCTATTTTGGTCTTGAAACCAATTACATACTTCAGTTGTTTAGCCGGAGTTGTTGCACTGCTTAGTGCAAGGAATTCATGTGCGAGAATTCCATCCTTTCTTTAGATCAGCTTGCTTATGGGAACAAAGGGGAGCGATTTGAGATTCATTTTTGTATTTGGTTTGGGGCCATTCCTCCACATTCAGCCACAACACAGTTTACTTCAGAAACTGCGTCCTTTTCTACAGGAGCATTGTTTTTGGGTTAAAAATTGTCTTTGTATGCTAGTCTTTGTGGAGGAGGTGTTCCTTTCCCTCTGGGAGTTCCAATAAGAAGGCCTAGGGCCATTATCTGTATTATTCAGAATTTATATTTAATATTCATTCATGTTTAATACATTTTTGTAGTGAACTGTGTTATTTTCTACAGTGTTGCTTTCTACATGCATTTTGCTGGAAACCTTTGTCGGGTGTCTTGTTTCTGTTGTATAAGAGATTAAACCTCCATTTATTTTCTGTATGAATAATATAAAATTCTGATCAGTTTTATTCCATAATTTTCTTTAGAAACCCTCATGTAAATTACGCCCTCATAGTCTTCATAAATGTTGTAGTGGAAAGGTCATGGGATTGGGGTGTTTTTGAGCTGTTTCTAGCTGGGGAGATCTGTTTAACTTAGCTAGAATGATTAGTTTGGGCTAAAATTCGGTATGGGAGTTGAATAATATTTAAACCATGGGATCAAAGTTCCATTTCCCATATTTATTGCGTTAGTTTCTGAAAATGATGTTTTTATGGTCCAAGAGGCTGCATTTCCTCATGCCAGGAAAGGATAGTGAGGAAAATATCTGCTACTGATCATTAATTTGTTGGTTAAATGTTTCTTGTGCATATTATGAACTGATATACATTGATTTATCATGATTTTCTAAAGCTCCACATTGGTAATAACTTGGATTATTCCCAATAGTGCATCTATTCCAATTTTGGATCATTACACTTTACCCCTAACCCTAACCTTGACCAAGCCCTTAACCTTGACCTTAACCTTAACATAACCTTAAAAAAACCCTTAAATTTAACCTTAAACTTACCCTTAACCTTAACCTTAACCTTAACCTGACTAAACCCGTAACCCCTAACCTTAACCTTACCCTTAACCTTCACCTTAACCTTAAACTTGACTTTACCCTTAACATAACCTTAACCTCAAATATAGCCTAACCTTAACCTTGACCTTAACTTTACCCTTAATATTGACCTTAACCTTAACCTTAACCTTAACCTTGACCTTAACCAAACCTTAACCTTAACCTTAACCTTAACCTTATCTTAACCTTAACCTAACCTTAACTTTAACTATAACCTAACCCTCAAATTAACCTAACCTTAACCTTAACCTTAACCTTAACCTTAACCTAACCTTAACCTTCCCCTAACCTTAACCCTAACCTTAGCCTTATCTTTACCCTTAACCTAACCTTAACCTTAACTTTAACCTTAACTTAACCTAACCTTAACCTTAACCTTAACCAAACCCTTAACCTTGACTTTAACCTTAATCGTAACATTAACCTTAACCTGACTAAACCTATAACCTTAACCTTAACCTAACCTTAACCTTGACCTTATCCTAATCTAACCTTAACCTTAACCTTAAACTTAACCTTAACCTTAACCTAACCCTAACCTTGATCAAACCCTTAACCTTAACTATAACCTAACCCTAACCTTGACCTTAACTTTACCCTTAACCTTGACCTTAACCTTAACCTAACCTAACCCTATCCTTGACCTTAACTTTACCCTTAACCTTGACCTTAACCTTAACCTTTACTTTACCCTTAACCTAACCTTAACCTTGACCTTAACTATAACCTAACCCTAACCTTGACCAAACCTTAACCTAATATTAACCTTAACCTAACCGTAACCTTAACCTAACCTTAACCTTAACCTTATCCTTAACCTTATCTTTAGCCTAACCATAACCTTAACGTTAACCTTAACCTATCCCTAACCTTAAATTTACCCTTAACCTAACATTAACCTTAAAATTAACCTAACACTAACATTAAATTTACCCTTAACCTAACCTTAACCTTAACCTTATCTTAACCTTTACCTTACCCTAGCCTTAACCTTAACCTTAACCTTAACCTTAACCTAACTAAACCCGTAACCTTAAACTTACATTAACCTAACTTTCACCTTAGCCTTCCCCTAACCTTAACCTTAACCTTAACCTTAACCTAACCTTAACCTCAACCTTACCCTAACCTTATCCTAACCATAACCTTAACTCTACCTATAACCTTACCCTTACCCTAACCTTAACCTTCACCTTGACCAAACCATTAACCTAACCTTAACCTTAACCTTAACCTAACCCTAACCAAGGTTAAGGTTAAGGTTAAGGTTAGGTTACGGGTAAAATTAAGGTTAAGGTTAAGGTTAAGGTTAGGTTACGGGTAAAGTTAAGGTTAAGGTTAAGATAAGGTTAAGGGTAAGGGTAAGAATGAGTGAGTTAAGTGGAGTTGAGGGTAGAGCAGGTTAAGGTTAGGTTAAGGTCAGGTCAAGGTCGAGTCAGGGTTAAGGTTGGGTCAAGGTTAAGGTTAGGTTAAGGGTAATGTTAAGGTTAAGGTGAAGGTTAAGGGTAAGGTTAAGGTTAAGGTTACGGATTTAGTTAGGTTAAGGTTAAGGTTAATGGTTTGGTAACGGTTAGGGTTAGGTTATAGTGAAGGTTAAGGTTAAGTTAAGGGTAAAGTGAAGGTTAAGGTTAGGGTAAGGTCAAGGTTAAGGGTAAAGTCAAGGTTAGGGTTAAGGTCAATGTTACACAACAATTTTTCACTGTCCCTGCAATTCCCCATCTCGCACAATTGAAGGGCTCATTCCATGACCTGTGAGCAGGGACATAACTTGAAAACACTTTCATAGCATTCCCCTGAACATGTACTCTCATTGCCCTGAAGAAAAATCCTTGTGAAAAACCCTAAAAACACCCCTTTTTGCATTGGCACAGGTAGCCAGTTCATTACTCGTGCCAATGGGGAAAATCCTTTAAAGAGGGCGTGCCAATTGGCGCTATGTCCCGGAGTCACGCTCGCGCAAGCCATTTTAAGGAGGGTTTTTTAAAAATAAATGGCGGAAGTTTCGTCCTAACTGATCTAGGAACTGGTATCTAATTTGAGTTGGGAGGTTTGGCTCAGGATCTCCATGTAGAGGAAGTGGTTTACCACCTCTCATGGAAGCTTCCTTGAGGATAGGGCCAATCCCATGATTATAGGGATCCCAACTTCCCTTCCTCCATCTATAAAAGCTTTCTCATCTCATTTGCAAGCTAGTCTCCAAGTTCCCAAGAGCCTAATTCTGCAAGAGCTTTGATCCATTTTGTTAAGGCCAAATCCAAGCAAGGAGATCATTGTCGAGACATCCAAAGAGAGAGGTTTGTCGCATCCCTGATAGGCTTTATCGAAACACGTTCTGCTGATGACCCTTCGAAGGAGAATTCAGCATCAGAGCTATGGTTGTATTCTTCTTTTGATTAATTAATGATAAGCGACTATTGGTTATGGTTCCACTCTTGTTCTTGATGATGATCATGATCTAGGTCTTCTCTGACTGACATATAGTTGTATGCACTAGATTTTACGCTTGCGTTTGTTTTTTTTCTTGCATGTCCAGATGTCCGATCACGGAGATCGTGAGGATTGTGATCTGCCAGAGCTAAGGAATGGGAGTGCTACCTTCTCTACGAGCGACAACATTGGATTCTAGGTAAGCCTTCACTGCTAGTTGGTTTATCTACAATTAGGAACCTAAACTATAGCGTGAACGATTGTTGCTAGACCCGGTCTGAGCTAGTAGGGATCGCCTCTGTCCGCAGAGGGGATTTACCTCCACGACAAATTGGTGACTCCACTGGGGATCGTTGGCTTGTTGTTCTTCTTCTTTGTAAGCTACAGACGGAGCCTGAAGTTAGCCAGATAGCCTTCGAAACGCTTTTTCTCTGCATTAGCAAAGTAGATCAACGCTTCTTTAGTCAATATCCGGTTTAGTTTATGAACTGAACACTTGGAGTGTTGTCTTGTCTTTTCGGTTGATTCTTGACCTTGCTTGCTTGGTCAACTCTTTGGGTTTGTTTTTCTGTTTGTTTGGCTTTTGTTTGTCCTTTTCATCACTGGTCTATGTCTGGATTTCTCTTTTTTATTTTTTCCATAGTTAACTCGACTGGCGCATTTTTCAGCTTGATAGTCGCGCCCATTGGCGCAGGTTGCTTGTGTATCACCCACGCTAATTCCATTCTGGCGCTAATTTCAGCCTCACAGTCGTGCCAATCCTGTGAGGTATTAGGTTTTTCTGTGTTTTGAGCCTTCTGAGACTGATCTATGACTTTTGCCTTGTTGTTTTGCTTGTTTGAGTGTTCTGGAGTCTTGTTTGACAGGCTGTGACCTTCGTCCTTTGGTTGTTTGCCTGTTTCCATCGATTTCACTTTCTAGCCCTAAGGCATCTAGGTCCTCTTGTGTGTCGAGCCTCCCTTGGGAGTTTTGGGTTTCTATCGGTTTAGTCGACCTTGTGATTGTTTATTTACATTCGTTTAGTGATTTATTATCAATTTATTGCGTTATTTGAGTGTTTGTTCTCTTCTTCATTCAAATTTCACTTTGCCTCGTTCGAGCCTAGATTACATGGTCCATTTGAGTCTTTGGGATTCTTTTGGTTTTGAGGGACTATTTTTTCAATTTGAGATCTGATTGCGTGTTTTTCATTGAGTGATTTGCTCATTTTTTCTCTCTTACTATCGCATCTCAAATTTCTCTTCATTAGTTTTCATTTTGTTTAGTGCTTATTGCTATTAAACATTGAAAATATTAAAAAATATCTTTCCTTTTGATTAGTTAGTGCAAATTAAAATCTTTTTGGTGTTATTAGTGATTAGTGACTTTGAGAGAAAAGTTTTTGGTTTACATTAGCTGCATTAGAGGCTTTGTTGGTTGTTTTCTGATCATTTTTTTTGTGTGAAAAGCTCTCAACTCTCTCATAATTAGCTTTCATTGAATGAAATGATATGCTTTGGAATATAGTGTGAATTTAGGAGATTTTGTGACATCACACTCGCTAGGGCCTAAAAACTGAAATGTAATTGAAGATAAACATTAAAATTTACTCAATTTACACTAAGGAAGCATTGAAACATTAACGCAACATTTAGTGGTCTAGGCTAGAGACGTGTTCTGGTGTCTTTAAACCTAGTAGCTGTCGTTCGCCTCTTGGCTTTAGATAGCACTAGTACGGACTTGTGCTCCCCGTACCATCGAGTATATAAAGGGAGACCCCACTAAGTTTCTATCCTTTATCCATAGGAAGCCGAGTCTGCCACCCTATATCCGTGATACACCGGACACAACATTCGGGGATATTGCCTGCACGTACGTTAAGTCCTTGGTTGATTTCTCTTTAATTTTTGAAACCAAGGTGTATATTGCAGTTCACGGTTATTTGGTACACCCTTTTCCTAGATTTCCTACGTAGTCAGTTTGATCTTTACTGACTCCCCAAATTTGAAAATATCATGAAGCGCTTGTCCTTTCACGCTTGTTTCCAATCTGAAAGTGATAGATTCACCTTTTGCCTATTTCTTTACTCTTAAAATATGAAACGGTAGAGTTTTGTTTCAATGTTTTAAAAATTAAGTGCCCACGAAATATTCTTGGTTAAAGTTAGTTTCCTTAGGGTGTTGTTCTGAAGATCGTTTCTGATGGAAAATTTTCCAGAGTTCACCAACCAAGGAATCCCCTCCGATGGGAATCCGGGTCCTTTTACTCCTTTTGGAAATGTTGGTGCTCCTTATATGGCAACGTTCTCCCTTCCTGGGTTAACTGTTGGGTTGCTTGTTTGGTTGTTCTCAACCTCTGTGGTCTCGAATGTCCTGGTTACTGTTCAATTAGTTCCTCTGCCTAAACAACATCATGTGAGGGTAAATCCCCTCTACGGACAGAGGCAATCCCTATTAGCCCAGATCGGGTCTAGCAACAATCGTTCATGCTATAGTGCAGGTTCCTAATTGCAGATAAACCAACTAGCGATGAAGGCTTACTTGGAATCAAATGTTGTCTCTCATAGAGAAGGTAGCGCTCCTGTTCCTTAGCTCTGGCATATCACAATCCTCACGATCTCCATCATTGGACACCTGCACACGCAAGAAATAAAACAAACGCAAGCGTAAAATCCAGTGCATACAACTATATGTCAGTCACAGAAGACATAACTCATGATAATCATCAAGAAAAAGAGTGGAACCATAACCAATAGTCACTTATCATTAATCAATCAAGAGAAGAATACAACCATAGCTCTGACGCTGAATTCTCCTTCGGAGGGTCGTCAGCAGAACGTGTCTCGATAAAGCCTATCAGGGATGGGACAAACCTCTCTCTTCGGTTGTCTCGAAAATGATCTCCTTGCTTGTATTTGGCCTTAAGGGAATGGATCAAAGCTCTTGCAGCATTAGGCTCTTGGGAACTTGGAGACTAGCTTGCAAATGAGATGAGCAAGCTTTTATAGATGGAGGAAGGGGAGTTGGGACCCCTATAATCATGGGATTGGCCCTATCCTCAAGGAAGCTTCCATGAGAGGTGGAAAACCACTTCCTCTTCATGGAGATCCAGAGCCAAACCTCCCTACTCAAATTAGATACCAGTTCCTAGTTCAGTTAGGACAAAACTTACGCCATTTATTTTTAAAAAACACTCCTTAAAATGGCTGGCGCGAGTGCGACTCTGGGACAGAGCACCAATTGGCACGCCCTCTTTGAAGGATTTTCCCCATTGGCGCAGGTAATGAACTGGCTACCCGTGCCAATGCAAAAATGGGTGTTTTTAGAGTTTTTCACAAGGAGTTGTCTTCAGGGAAATGAGAGTACATGTTTAGGGGAATGCCATGAAAGTGTTTTCAAGTTATGTCACTGCTCACAGATCACAGAATAAGCCCTCCAATTGTGCAGGATGGGGAATTGCAGGGACGGTGAAAAATTGTTGTGTAATAGATGCCCTAAAGCATGAGGCCGAGAGAGAGGGGCGAAATGATTTACGGAAACGTGTCACGAAAACACCGTCGTCGGAAAACACATAGAAAAGTACAATATCTCAAATACATGATATATGTGGTATGGGCACAGCCATCCATATGAATATACAATAAATCGAGATCAGGCATGGACCACTGACCATCCATTGAGGATCAATAAATGAACTCGGTTATGGTCGCAGCCATCCAATCAGTGAGTCATGTAACTAATCATGATAATCCACAAAATCGCAGCCTGGATCGTAACAAATAGAAATCCAGGGTCTTGCGCTCCATCTCGACCCGAACAAAGTACAAGTTCAAGCATGAAAATATGTGAGCTGAAGTCAAACATGCAAGAACATCGCCTGATTACCAGCCAATGATGAAAGTTGTTAACAGACACAAGAGGTACCACCATTAATGCCAATGGTCCTCAAGGTACTACAGGTACAACCTACGACATGTGAACAATGAGCTGACGTCAAACACCCACAGAATCACTTGATCGGAGGCCAATGATGAAAAACTCACGTCGAATGCGAAGAACCCGCCATTGAGGCATGCAGGCTCCAAGGTACCAGAAGGGAGTCTCTAGATCAGCTTCCTGGATAATGAGCTGAAGTCGATAGGAAGTGACCTTGATCGAAGGTGGGCCATAGTGTTTCCCATGTCATCGACGTGAGATATAGGAACATAATGTTTTTGGGAATCACGATCAAATGAGAATCAGAGGAAGGTTGAAACTTGCAGAGGTAAACTTCTCTTGAACACATGCCGGCACGACAGTGAGTTTGGCAGTATTTGACATCAACGGATCAGAGGTCATGGCAACGAAGCAAAGAGCAGATGAGAGGTCAAAAAGGATTACCCAAACCCACGGAGGCAAGTGGAAAAAGAAATGAGATGTCCCCAACCCGACGCGAATGCAGACAAGTGCCATGTTCAAGAGCGACATACTACCGACACGACAATGATTCTGGTTCCATTTTTCCCCACCATTTCTGGCGAGTACCCCAATTATTTTTGATAAAAATATTGAAGGGGATAGCATATGCTTGTAATATAAGTTCGTCCTTCGGATGAATCCATCCTAGTACATTTAACGATCCCTAGGAAGGAGTGACTCGAATAACGTCATTGCGACTGAATCTGATGTCATCATGGTTTAACGAGTCTGACAAAGGAAGAACTCGGCGTCTTTTCATATTTAGAGAGTTTGAAAAGACAGCGGAAAAGTAAACTCCATAGGTCCCTTTTCATAAATATTTCCTCAGATCCAGAAAGATAGAAAACTTTGTCTGAGAAAACCTCCTAGCCACGATAGGCTAGGGTATTCCTTTTTCATAAATAATCTATCCCAGCCCGAAAAAGGGATAAACGTATATTGGGTAGATGTCGGTTTGTTTCCACTTTAACGATATCGAAACGACAAGGAACTCGACAATCTTTTCATGTTTAGAGAGTCAGAAAAGAGCTGAAAGATTACTCCAGAATGACTTTTTTGTGTATTTACCGAGTTCGAAAAAGTATAAAATACAACTCGTGTCACTATTTAAGCCGCATAAAGACCTATTGTTGCACAGAAAGGCAAGTGTAAAACCCATTTTTGACAAAATATATTAAAATATTAATAAAAAATGACTTTTAAAACCTATTTAGATTTCAAAAAGTTATTAATAAGTCTCAAATGGTAAAAACAAAATTACTTTTACTATTTACCTCATTGGAGAGCAACAGTGGTCCATTTGGTGTGCAAACTTCTGACGGCAACTGCGACCGATCCGGGATACCATTCAGATCCTCATTTGTTCCAGGTAAGAGGCACTTCCCTAAACTCCATTTTGATCCATTTTATAGAGATTTCCATTGTGGATTGGGTTTCTGTGGAAGATTTTTAAAATTTTAGGGCTCCGCCCATTGGCGCGGGTATCGGGCACGGACCCGCGCTAATGGCCTTTTGCATACAAAGGGGTCGCGCCAACTGGCATGACTGTTAGGAAAACAGTCATGCCAATGGCGCAATGCGGTTTTTCTGTTATAAATTTCCAAACAGAGAACAATCCAGTGGATTTTTCCATGTAACATAGGTCTAATCAAGGGTTTTTTATCATGTTTATGCAGGCAACCAAACACAATAGTTATCGAATGGAAGGAAAGGGAGCATGGGGAAGAGGATGAATTGGCCATGGAGAATGAGGCCCGTATGAATGCACTTAAGAACTGTAGACTCAATAAGTTCTTCCTAACACCCTGTTTACGAGCTCAACCTGAGCTCCTATATTACTTGGTGAGTATTTGGGACGAAAATGAAGGAGTGTTCAAACTTCGGGACCAAGTGCTGGAACTGGAGGTTTCTGATGTATACTTTATAACCAGACTGTCGCGCAGAGGCCCAGTGCCCATCTTGACAGGCAGCAGACCATCTGGTGAAAATATGGAGCAGGTAATGGCAAGGGTGTGCCCAAGGGCACAGACCGGATCATGAAGCAGAAATGTGGATATCCACACTATCGAGGATCTAGCACTGAGAGTAGTGCTACACACCATCACATGAGCTTCGGGATCGCAAGCTCCACACGAGGCCACCAAGGCCCAACTCCTATTAGCCTCTGAGTGTATGAATCCTACACTATTTTATTGGGCTACAGCGGTGACATCCAATATCAAGAGGCAGCTTACAAAGTGCAAGCAAGCCAAGTTGAAACAGTTTGGCTACGGTTCCATTTTGGTATTGTTCATCCTGGAACGATTACCAATATATCAGGGCCAAGGGGCCATTGTTGCTGAGCCGATACCAAGAGAGCCAAGGATGGTTCGCTGCGTAGCACTTATGCCTAGATCAGGAGGAGGCCAACAGATGTCTTGGAGGCCGGAGTTTTTTGGATCGTTACGGCGGAAACTGATCATGGTCGAGGATTGGCCTTATGCTGGGACCGATTTCACTGGAGACCCAGACCTTCCGCTCCCGGAGGGGGATGACTGGGACGAAGAGTTGGGTATGAACTCTCTTTTTTATTTTTATGTTTTATGATTTTGTTTTTTGTAATACATGTCCGTTCTAATAACAGTTGTTATGTGTATGCAGATGTCAGCCCAGAGAGACCCGCGGGCATGTCACCCATTGTGCGGAGAACTCATGCTGATCATGACCCTCAGGCTGAGGGTGGTGAGGGAGGTGAACTGATTCAGAACCTAGAGGGCATTTCCTGGGGGATCTCGGACTATGCACGGCTAGCAGATGTTCCGCTAGCATACCAGTGACACACTGTGGGAGTGCCCAGTCGCCTCCATCGACTACTAAGATGCTTAGTGCACGCAGTAGCATGTTACCATGAGCACCATGCGGATTAGATGCCTAGGGCTTCTTTCATGCATATTTTTTAGAGACATTTCATCTCCGGATGTATTAAGATGAACCTATATATTTTTGATTTTATGTGATGCACACTATGTAAACATTTCGACACATATATATATACATACCTATTTCTGGATGGATCTTCTCACATGTGATGATGTTTTATAAATTGCGCAAATATCTATCTAAAACTAAATTAGCTACTGCATTTGTTAATGTATTCATATGTCTGGGTATGTGCTGATATGTAATATAGTCAAAATTTCTTTCCAGCAAACGAATACGCAAATACAGACGTAAAATGGAGGGATTTCTTACTGAATAATGCCCGTTAAGTTGTAATACTACAAGTTGTGAGTCTAGATACATAAGTAATTCACGAATGTCGAGGTCCATAGCCTCGGTTAATAATTCCAATACAACACTATATTCCGCGATATTATTTGTAGCAGGACCCAGACACACACCTTGTAGGTTAACCAACTCATCAGGAGGATCATAGATTACCCAGGCTACCGAAGACAGATTCCTGGTACTGCAAGAGGCACCATCCGGGAAACCCACAAATGGAGAAATGGACATTTTCACAATCAGGAAGGCCCGATCAGTAGAAAGACGCTTACATCGCACACCACACCACACATGCACACAAATGAATATACACACCTATGTACACACACCACACCAAAAATAACTTCAAGCGTAGTATTTCTTAAGGTACAGCCCATTTCTAGGCTACGCCAGCGGAACTCCTTCATAATCAATAAGCTCATAAGCCCCATTATTCAATACTCATTTTACTATATAGGGCCCATGCCACATGGGTTTGAGCTTTCCTGCCCCGATTTTTTCATGCGCTTGGTCGTACAGGAGGACAAGGTCCCCTTCGACAAAGGAACATGGAGAGACAGATTGATCAAAGTGTGCTTTGACCCGCTTTTTCTGTGCTTCAAGGAATAAATCAGCCAAGTGGCGGGTTTCATCCAACCGTTCCAAATACAAGAGACACTCTTCTTCAGGAGAAGTATCGGGCAAAAGTTCCACAGCTAGCTTTAAGGAAGGAATTTTGCATTCAACCGAAAGAGTCGCTTCTAGACCATACACCAATTGGAATGGTGTGAATCTAGTCACACTCTTTGCTGACGTCCGGTATGCCCATAGAGCTGAGAACAATTAGAGGTGCCAATTAGACTTATGAATTCCAACTGTTTGTTGAAGCATTGTGACCAAAACCTTGTTCACAGCCTCAACCTAGCCATTTTCCTGGGGGTAATATGGCGTTGAGCTATCGTTTCGTAAGCCCAATATTGATGTCAGCTCAGCCATCATGTAATCTTGAAAGTGAGTACCATGATCGGTAAAAATGGCCTGAGGGACCCCGAAACGTGCAATGATATGGTTGAAGATAAATTGGGCAGTTGTCTTACCATCGGTGGCTAGTGTAGGCATCGCTTCGGCCCACTTAGTAAAGTAGTCGACAGCGACGATTATATATGCATGCCCCCCGGCCGAATGAGGGTTACATGTCATAAAATCTACACCCAATTTTTTGAAAGGGCTGACGGTAATGACAAGATGTAGAGGGAGGGGTGGTGCGTGCATCTTGCGCTGAAAAACCTGGCACACGTGACATTTGCGGACTGCAACAATACATTCTTTGAAAATTGACAGCCAAAAGTAACCCGCACGAAAAATCTTCTGGGTGGTGGCATATCCAGACATGTGACCACCACAGGTGCCACTGTGACAGTCATTTAAGACTCATTCGGCCTCTTCCAAATTCAGACACCTACGGAGCACCGAATCTACTCCAACCCGGTATAATGTATCTCCTACAATGCAGTAGGGTTAAGACTAATGCCGAATCTGACGTCCGGCATCTTTGGTCAACTTAGAGTGAAAGGATGACGTCTGAAGATACACTATAATATTGCCATACCATGGGTCATGGGTGCTGATAAGGAAGATGGTTTTGTCTGGAATATTTTCTTCAACATGAGATGGTGGGTAGTCTGTTGGGAGGGAGCAAATAAGATTCGTGAAAACAGTGATTTGGTTGACTTAGCAGTAGTAAACTCTAGGTCGAACTCCTGAAGGATAACGATCCATTTGGAGTATTTTCCCCTAAATAATTATGGAGAAATAATATATGTCATGGGGTTGCAATCCGAAACCACGGTTACGGTACGCAGCAGGATGTAGTGGCGGAAACGTTGCACAGTTTGTACAGCTGCTAAAGCTAGCTCCTTGACGTGAGCGTAACACATTTCTGTGTCGAGAAGATTTCGCGATAGACAGTAAACAACGTGTTCATTGCCATCGTCGTCATTCTGTACCAGAACCATAGCTATGGTGCTAAACACGGCAGCCAAGTATAAAGTGAAATCACGGTGATAGTTTGGAGGCTGAAGCAACGGAGCATTAACAAGTAACGTCTTCAGCTTCTCAAAGGATTGTTGAGCAATGTCATCCCAATGAAAGGGAACGTTCTGCCTTAAAAGACGTGTGAATCCTTTGGCCACTTCCACGTAGTTCGGTATAAAGCATCGTAGGAAGTTAGCTTTTCCCTGTAGACTCTGCAATTGATATAACGAAGAGGGTGATGGGAGATTGACAATGGCCTTGACCTTTAGGGGATCGAGGTGAATTCCATCTTTGGAGAATATGAACCCCAAAAGACGGCCAAAATCCACGCAAAAGATGCATTTATGAGGATTGAGCTGAATATTATAGCGTCGACAGCGAAGGAAAATCTGGTGGAGGTGTTCTGGGTGGTCCTCTCACCGAGCTGAGTGAGCTGGAAAATTGTCCAGATAAGGCTGAATGATATGGCATATGTCATGGAATGCGTAAGACATAGCATGCTGGAAATTAGCTCCAACGTTCTTCTAGCCAAACGGGAGTTTTTTATAAGTGAAAGTACCCCACGGACAGATGAATGCAATCTTGTGTTGATCAGCGGGTAGAATATTTATCTGATTATACCCGGAAAATCCGTCCATCAAGGAATAAATCTCACTCCCAACACATTCATCAATGATTTTATCTATGAAAGGAGTGGGGTATTTTTCCTTTTGAAAGGCCCGATTAATATCTCGGTAATCAACACAAACTCTATTAGTGCCCTGTTTCTTATCTACAGGGACAATGTTGGAGACCCATTCTGTGAGTGGAATCGGGTAAATGAAGCCCACGTTCAAAAGTTTTTCAATTTCTGCTTTAATGGCAGCGGCTTTGCGAGGATGCACCGGGTGCAGGCGTTGGCGCACGGGTTTCACACCAGGATAGGTAGGAATCTCATGCACTACTATGCTGGGATCAATCCCGGGAATTTCCTCATAGGACCAGGCGAACACATCTCTGAATTCTCGAAAAAGGTCAGTATAAACTCGTATCTCATCAGGAGAACAAGTCACTCCCACATGTATGTTCTCAACTATCCCCAGTTTAACGGAGATTTTGATTGGAATGGTTTGAGTGATGTTGCTCAGGTTTCCCTCTGAAAGCACCTCATGTGTTAATATGGGCGTCTAGAGAGGTGGAGTGGGAACCTGAGATGCAAAACGCTCTAGACAATCTGACATTGCCCCCAAGCTAGGCATGAATGAGGAACGATGATGTCCATCACTCCAAGGCAGCTCCTTAAGAGACATTGTTTCGACAATGGCTTCATCAGAAGGGAAAATATCTTTAAGAGGATCAGGCAATTCTGCCTCGCCGAGCTAGGGGGATTGAGAATAGATGTCTAAAGCCATGCTCAAAGGAGCATGATGAGGAGGGGGAGGATCAGATTCAAAGACGATTTCACAGTAGTTAATCTCTACCGGAGTTAAGGGCATCGATTCTCCAAAATCAGCCACCTGCTCAGGCGTAGGGATGAGCCATGGGTCGTCAAAACTAGAGATCATATTAACTTGAGCGGTGTACGGTGGTGGTGCAGGAAAAATACCCATGAGGACGGGGTCCTTGAAGAGGCCGGGTCCTACACTGTCAGGGGGATTTGGGATCTGATCCATGTACGGAACGTTGTTCTCAGAGGTGGAGGTGAAGAAAGATAACTGATCCACAGTAATGATTTTTCCCTCGTGAGGGAACTTAATAAGTCGAAAGAGGGTGGACGACACGCATAACATGGCGTGAGTCCAACTGCGGCTGAGAAGTATATTGTAGTTAAGCTTGGCGTCAACTACTTCTACTTCTACGTTGATTGTCTTCCCCTGTAAGGTAATCGCTAAAATCTTGAGAACACCCAGGGGTTTCGATTTCCAACCATCAAATTCATTTAGGGCATTAGGAGATGATGAAAGGGCCAGAGAGCCAATGGCCTTCCAGCAAGCGGATGACATGACACAGGTAGAAGCACCTTCATCCACAACAGCCCTATGGATGTTAAGACCATTGATCATGACTTTAATAACAAGAGTGATCTGATGTGGAATTCGGGGGGTAAAGTTCTCTAAGTCGAAGGTGAGAAGATTAGAATCAGTGGGATTGATCCCACTGATTGCAGATAACAAAGCTTTCTGTTGTGACGGGAAACTTTGAAGAACTTCCAATGCAGACATGGCAGAAGGCGCCTGTGCCAAATTCTCGACAATACTGTAGTGTTGAGCAGCATGGGCATTCAGATTGTAAGAAGAAATTCTTAGAACACCTTTAGAAGGTGGCCTCACTACAGGTTTGGCAGTAGGCTTCTCAATCTCTAACGAACCGAAGACAGGTGGGGGAGATGGACCGTCCACAACTGCCTTCCCAGGTGCCTGACGTGATTCATTGTAGTCCTTTGAACGTGTAGTAATAGAGATAGGTGTAGCACCATTCATCATAAAGACCTGAGACCCAAATGGTGCAGATGGTGAAGGTTGTTCAACCATCTAGGTTTGTTGAGACGGGAACGGTTCTTTAAGAACTACCGGAGTCACTTTGGAGCCTTTTAGAAGTTGACTAACTTCAGATCGTCGTGTAAAATCTTTTGTATAATGATCTCCTTCACAAATGAGGTAGGATACTTCAGTTTGCGTTGGGAACCATCCTCGGTACGAGGTTTGGAATCTGGCTTTGGGGCATCAGATTTGGATTTATCTTTGCCCTTCTTTTTCCCTTTGGAGGCTTTCTTCATAGGATTGGCCTGAACGGCATTAACCTCCACAGTTTTTCCAGAATCGGGAGGGGCGGGAAGAGAAACATTATTGGATGAGTTGGACTTATGCTTCCCATTCGAAGATTTCTTTGAATTCTAAGACACGGAACCAATAACACCATCCACCGCCAGAGTAGGTGGAGCTTTAGAGGTTCCAGACTGTGGAGCGTCACGCAAAATATCATAAAGCGTGCCGGACTGAGAGTATACTAGATCCAGATATTAGGCACGCGCTTTGGTTTGTTCTTCAGTCACACACGCTCCCATAGCAATATCTTGAGTGATTTTGTTAACGAAGGAGGTGGTGAACCAATGAGTTAGTATCTGATCAGGTATATGAAACTTGATCAGTCTACGACGACGTCGCCACTCATGAATGTGATCAGAAATGTGGGTGGCTTTGTCCTGCTTCAAAGAAGTCAGGAGGTGCATCCCGGCTTCGTAGTGAACCGGTAACTGAAAGTGAGTCAGAAAAGCCGTGGCTAACATATTGAAATCTTGAAAGATGCCACAGGATAATTCAATATACCACTTAGCAGCAGCTCCAGTCAAAGTGCGCTGGAAGAGGTGTAGACGGATTGAATCATCCACCCAAGAGTTGCACGAACACCAAAGATGGTAAGTCATCACATGAGCTTGGGGGTCCTCCCCAGCTTTACCCTCAAACTTGGGGAAATCACCGGGCACCTTGGTAGGAACTGGAGGCCAATAAGGATTGTGCAGAATTGGATCATTCTTTAATTTCGAAACATCCGGTAATTCCAAGGTAGCCAGAAACGGCAATGGCGGATTGGACGACATACCTAGCCCTGGGTAAGGACCAGTACCTGTACTCCACGCTGGTTGAGAATAACCTTGCCCCCAGGGGTTCTGTCCCATAGGATTCTGACTGTAGGGGGTATAGGTCGTATATCCAGCCTGATTCGGTTGCTGGTAACCAGCGTACGGGGCTTGATAACCAGAGTATGGACCCTGATTGTAAGTCGGCCCTATGTAAGCAGCATTTGGATTTGGCTGCTGAGTATAGCTGTAGCCGGGTTGTTGAGAGTAATAGTTAGAACCTTGGGGCTGGCTATAATTCGGCCGATATTGACCATGAGAATAGTAACTTCCTTGGGGTCAAGTGGGCTGCTGATAGGTGGGACCCTGCTGAGCTTGATAATTAGGGCGCAGCGGTTGATTTGGCTGTGGCATTGAATAAGTCGGTTGTTGGGTAGGGTTGATAGGATGTGCAGGCTGGCCTGGCTGAACATTTGGAGGTAAATCCCCTCTGCGGACAGAGGCGATCCCTACTAGCCCAGACCGGGTCTGGCAACAATCGGTCACGCTATAGTGTAGGTTCCTAATTGCAAATAAACCAACTAGCGGTGAAGGCTTACCTGGAATCGAATGCTGTCGCTCGTAGAGAAGGTAGCGCTCCCGTTCCTTAGCTCTGGTAGATCACAATCCTCACGATCTCCGTCATCGGACACCTGCACACGCAAGAAACAAAACAAACGCAAGCGTAAAATCTAGTACATACAACTATATGGGAGTCAGAGAAGACCTAACTCATGATCATCATCAAGAACAAGAGTGGAACCATAACCAATAGTCGCTTATCATTAATTAATCAAAAGAAGAATACAACCATAGCTCTGACGCTGAATTCTCCTTTTTAGGGTCATCAGCAAAACGTGTCTCGATAAAGCCTGTCAGGGATGGGACAAACCTCTCTCTTCGGATGTCTCGACAATGATCTCCTTGCTTGGATTTGGCCTTAAGGGAATGGATCAAAGCTCTTGCAGCATTAAGCTCTTGGGAACTTGGAGACTAGCTTGCAAATGAGATGAGCAATCTTTTATAGATGGAGGAAGGGGAGTTGGGATCCTTATAATCATGGGATTGGCCCTATCCTCAAGGAAGCCTGCATGAGAGGTGGCAAACCACTTCCTCTACATGGAGATCCCGAGCCAAACCTCCCAACTCAAATTAGATACCAGTTCCTGGAGCAATTAGGATGAAACTTCCGCCATTTCTTTTTTAAAAACACTCCTTAAAATGGCTGCTGCGAGTGTGACTCTGGGACAGAGCGCCAATTGGCGCGCCCTCTTTGAATGATTTCCCCCATTGGCGCGAGTAATGAACTGGCTACCCGCGCCAATGCAAAAAGGGGTGTTTTTAGGGTTTTTCACAAGGATTTGTCTTCAGGGCAATGAGAGTACATGTTCAGGGGAATGCTATGAAAGTGTTTTCAAGTTATGTCCCTACTCACAGGTCACGGAATGAGCCCTCCAATTGTGCGAGATGGGGAATTCCAGGGACGGTGACAAATTGTTGTGTAACAGATGCCCCCTAAAGCATGAGGCCCGAGAGAGAGAGAGGGGTGAAATGCTTTACGAGAATTTGTCCAACTGAAAACATGGCCGTTGGAAAACCTGCATAGAAAAGTGCAACTGATATCTCAAATACATGATATATGTGGTATGGGCACAACCATCCATAACAGAGTATACAATAATCCAGATCCAAGGCATGGACGCAACCATCTAGTGAGAATCGATAAATAGACTCAGGTATGGTCGCAACCATCCAATCAGTGAGTCATGTAACTAATCATGATAATCCACAAAATCGCAGCCTGGATCGTAACAAATAGAAATCCAGGGTCTTGCGCTCCATCTCGACCCGAACAAAGTACAAGTTCAAGCATGCGAATATGTGAGCTAAATTCGAACATGCGAGAACATCGCCTGATTACCAGCCAATGATGAAAGTTGTTAACAGATGCGAGAGGTACCACCATTAATGCCAATGGTCCTCAAGGTACTACAGGTACAATCTACGGCATGTGAACAATGAGCTGACGTCGAACACCCACAGAATCACTTGATTGGAGGCCAATGATGAAAACCTCACGTCGAATGCGAAGAACCTGCCATTGAGGCATGCAGGCTCCAAGGTACCAGAAGGGAGTCTCTAGATCAGCTTCCTGGATAATGAGCTGAAGTCAACAGGAAGTGACCTTGATCGAAGGTGGGCCATAGTGTTTCCCACGTCATCGACACAAGACAGAGGAACATAACGTTTTGGGAATCACGATCAGATGAGAATCAGAGGAAGTTTGAAACTTGTAGAGTTCAACTTCTCTTGAACACATGGTGGCACGATAGTGAGTTTGGTAGTATTTGACATTAATGAATCAGAGGTCATGGTGATGAGGAAAATAGCATATGAGAGGTCAAAAAGGATTACCCAAACCCACGGAGGCAAGTGGAAAACAAGATGAGATGTCCCCAACCCGACGCGAATGCAAAAAAGTTCCATGTTCAAGAGTGACATACTGCCGACACGACAATGATTCTGGTTCCATTTTTCCCCACCATTTCTGGCGAGTACCCCAATTATTTTTGATAACAAGCTTGAAGGGGATAGCATATGCTTGTAATATAAGTTCGTCCTTCGGACGAATCCATCCTAGTACATTTAACGAGCCCTAGGAAGGAGCGACTCAAATGACGTCATTACGACTGAATCTGATGTCATCAGGGTTTAACGAGTCTGAAAAAGGAAGAACTCAACGTCTTTTCATATTTAGAGAGTTTGAAAAGATAGCGGAAAAGTAAACTCCAAAGGTCCCTTTTCGTAAATAGTTCCTCAGATCTGAAAAGGTAGAAAACTTTGTTTGAGAAAACCTCCTAGTCGCGATAGGCTAGGGTATTCATTTTTCGTAAATAATCTATCCCAGCCCGAAAAAGGGGTAAACGTATACTAGGTAGATGTCGTTTCGTGTCCACTTTAACGAGATAAAAATGACAAGGGACTCAGCAATCTTTTCATGTTTATAGAGTCAGAAAAGGGCTGAAAGTTGACTCCTCCTGGAGGAACGAGTGGTATAAAGGGTAGCAACTGGTTCCAATAATGATGGAACTGCTCTGAACAAATAAAGGTTAAGAGGTTGGCTAACAAGACCACTCATCGCAGTGGTTCCTTAGGAACAGGTAAAACAACCAAGTGAAGGCATATGATCGGCCAAGTAGATAATGACGATGGAGTGAGAAAACTAAGGTTCATCTAGCAAAAAGGCTGATAAAATGGAGATCACAAGAGGTAAAATGGGAAAGGTTTCATTTTTACACAAGCTTGAAATAAGGAAACTCTGCTTGAAGTTGGTTTCATTTTTACACAAGCTTGAAACAAAGGTAAACTATGCTTGAAACCGGTTTCATTTTTATACAAGCTTGAAACGGAAACAAACTATGCTTGAAAAAGTAAGCATGCCCCCATCATGGTGACACAATTCGAGGTACATGCCCCCCAAGCTTCAATCCATATGAAAGGTAGATGGAGTGAAGGTTCAATTTACGAGATCAAGAGGAAGAATCGACTGGGATTTTACAAGAACTTATCAAAGACTCGAATTGAAAAGGAATTTCTTTCATTATTTTAACAAGGTTGACACATTAAAAGAACTATCCTTGGACACCCTTGTTTCATTTTTTAAGGAGCTTGACACAAGACAAGGAACTCTGCTTCGACAACCTTGTTTCATTTTTTAAGAAGCTTGACACCAGACAACGAACTTTGCTCCAACAACCTTGTTTCATTTTTTAAGGAGCTTGACACAAGACAAGCTACTCTGCTCCGACAACCTTGTTTCATTTTTTAAGGAGGTTGACACAAGAAAATGAACTGTGCTCCAACAAACTTGTTTTATTTTTTAAGGAGCTTGACACAAGAAAATGAACTGTGCTCCAACAACCTTGCTTCATTTTTTAAGGAGCTTGACACAAGACAAGGAACTCTGCTCCAACAGACCTTGTTTTATTTTTTAAGGAGCTTGACACAAGGCAAGGAACTCTGCTCTGACCGACCTCATCATAATGAACAGGACGTCATCTCTTCAAAGAGTTCCACTCCCGATGGAAGGAAAACATCCTGGAAGTCAGGACCCAATGCCCCCAGCACACGATGAACAACGACACTATCACTGAGTACAGGCATGGGGTAGGTAGCCACATAGTTGACCTGCGGTGGGGCATATACAATGGGTGGATAAAAACCAAGAAGGGATGATGGTGGGCCAGCTACCACATCTAGACCAAAGAACAAAAGCTGATCAATGGCCATGATTTGTCCTTCATGTGGAAAACAAACCACACGAAAAAGGGAGGAGACAAGTGCTCCCATGGCATAGGTGTAATCGCGCCCCAAGAGCAGATTGAAATCCAAGGGGCCTAGAACAACCATCACGTCCATATGGATGGTTTTACCTCCCAAAGTAATAGGTAACCTTCGAAGGATCCCTAACAGTTGACTAGTTCTTCCATTAAACGCCAACAGATTCTGTGTAACAGGCGCAAGCAGCGGTGAACCAAAAGCTTTCCAGGTATTCGAGGATAGAATACTAGCAAACGCACCTTCGTATATAATGGTGCTGGGTACAACTAGAAAAAAGGCCTGTACTGTTATCTCGAAAGGCACATAAGATGGAAGGCAGTATCCTGCAAATCGATTCCAATCAAAGGAAGCAACCAAACTACTTGGAGGGGTTACCATCGAACCAAGATGTCCTTCCCCTAGTGTTACGAAAGAAGAAGGATCATCCTCCATGACCTCCATCTCGAAGGCGAGAGGAGTATCCTCTGGGACCTCCATCACGGGAGGCGGAGGAGCCACTTCTTGAGGTACAGGGATAGGAGAATCTTTCCCCAAGTCTGAGGAACCTGAAGAAACAAGAAGAACCTGAGGGATGTGAGATCCACTCTCAACGGAAAAGACACGGTGCACTGTAGACGGGACCAGCTCAACCGATCCCACAACCAATGGTTGTTCAGGGATGGATTCCTGAATTTGAATTTCCGAGGGAGCGGGATCGACCAAGGATGACTCTTGAGCAATCATAGGATCAGCTGGTGGAGGACTCAAAGACAGCTTCTTGTAACCAGCTGGAAGGCATGGTGCAGAAGCAATTGAGTTGTTCAAAACTCGCTTGGCTTCATATATACGGACAAAGGTGAATGGCATGGTGCCCTTCACACAACTTACAGGGATTTTTAATCTTACCCTGCTTCTTAGGAGCCTTACCATCACCAGTTGAAGACGTGCCCCCAACCCGACTCTCGGAAGCCCAAGGCAACGGCGGACGACCGCTGGACCATGCTTCAAGAAATTTGGAAATTCTAGGGCAATCTCGAAGAAGATGGTCTCCCGTGCACAAAATTCAAGGGTATTTGACTTTCCGTGGAGGGTTGGAAGGTTTGTCAACAAGATATGTTTCAGAAGTAGTAGCTGCACTCTTAGCCTCTCTGTTATCAAACTTCTTCTTCTTTGTCTTCTTCTTCTTCTTCTTAGCCACCTGGTTACTCGAATCCAGACTTTCACCAGGCGAAGTAGAAGAGGAGGACGCAGAAACAGGCGAAGAAGGAGAGAGGTCCACCTTGGAATCAAAATGATGTTGTTCAGGCGGAGGAACTGATTGAACAGTAACCGGGACATTCGGGACCACAGAGGTTGAGAACAACCAAATAGGCAACCCAACAGTTAACCCAGGAAGGGACAATGTTGCCATATAAGGAGTGTCAACATTTCAAAAAGGAGGAAAAGGACCTGGATTCCCATCGGAGGGGATTCCTTGGTTGGTGAACTCCGGAAAAGTTTCCATCAGAAACGATCTTCAGAAGAACACCCTAAGGAAACTAACTTTAACCAGGAATATTTTGTGGGAAGTTAATTTTTAAAACATTGAAACAAAACTCTACCATTTCATATTTTAAGAGTCAAGAAACAGGCAAAAGGTGACTCTATCACTTTCATATTGGAAACAAGCGTGAAAGGACAAGCGCTTGTTGATCTTTTCAAATTTAGGGAGTCAGTAAAGATCAAACTGACTACGCAGGAAATCTAGGCAAAGGGTGTACCAAATAACCGTGATCTGCAATATACACCTTGGTTTCAAAAATGAAAGAGAAATCAACCTAGGACTTAACATATGTGCAGGCAATCTCCCCGAATGCTGTGTCCAGTGTATCATGGATATAGGGCGGCAGACTCGGCTTCCTATGGATAAAGGATAGAAACTTAGTGGGGTCTCCCTTTATATACTCGATGATACGAGGAGCACAAGTTTGTACTAGTGCTGTCTAAAGCCAAGAGGCGAATGACAACTACTAGGTTTAAAGACGTCAGAACACGTCTCTAGCCTAGACCACTAAATGTTGCGTTAATGTTTCAATGCTGCCTTAGTGTAAATTGAGTAAATTTTAATGTTTATCTTCAATTACGTTTCATTTTTCAGGCCCTAGCGAGTGTGATGTCACAAAATCTCCTAAATGCATACTATATGTCACAACATATCATTTCATTCGATGAAAGCTAATTATGAGAGAGTTGAGAGCTTTTCACACAAATAAAATGATCAGAAAACAACCAACAAAGCCTCTAATGCAGCTAATGTAAACCAAAAACTTTTCTCTCAAAGTCACTAATCACTAATAACACCGAAAATATTTTAATTTGCACTAACTAATCAAAAGAAAAGATATTTTTTAATATTTTCAATGTTTAATAGAAATAAGCACTAAACAAAATGAAAACTAATGAAGAGAAATTTGAGATGCGATAGTAAGAGAGAAAAAATGAGAAAATCACTCAATGAAAAACACGCAATCAAATCTCAAATTGACAAAATAGTCCCTCAAAACCAAAAGAATCCCAAAGACTCAAATGGACCATGTAATCTAGGCCCGAACGAGGCAAAGCAAAATTCGAATGAAGAAGAGGACAAACACTCAAATAACGCAATAAAGTGATAATCAATCGCTAAAGGAATGTAAAGAAGCAATCACAAGGTTGACTGAACCGATAGAAACCCAAAACTCTGAAGGGAGGCTCGACACACAAGAGGACCTAGATGCCCTAGGGCTAGAAAGTGAAATCGATGGAAACGGGCAAACAACCAAAGGACGAAGGTCATAGCTAGTCAAACAAGGCTCCAAAACACTCAAACAAGAGAAAAAACAAGGCCAAAGTCACAGATTAGTCTCAGAAGGCTCAAAACACAGAAAAACCTAATACCTCATAGGATTGGCGCGACTGTGAGGCTGAAATTAGCGCCAGAATGGAATTGGCGCGGGTGATACACAAGCAACCTGCGCCAATGGGCGCGACTGTCAAGATGAAAAGCGTGCCAGTCGAGTTAACTATGGGAAAAATATAAAAGAGAAATCCAGACATAGAATAGTGATGACAAGGCCAAACGAAAGCCACAAAAACAGAAAAACAAACCTAAAGAGCTGACCAAGCAAGCAAGGTCAAGAATCAACCGAAAAGACAAGACAACACTCCAAGTGTTCAGTTCATAAACTAAACTGAAGATTGACTGAAGCAATGTTGATATACTTTGCTAATGCAGAGCAAAAGCGTTTCAAGGCTATCTGGCTAACTTCAGGCTCCGTCTGTAGCTTACAAAGCAGAAGAACAACAAGCCAATGATCCCCAGTAGAGTCGCAAATTTTTTGTGGAGGTAAATCCCCTCTACGGACAGAGGCGATCCCTACTAGCCCAGACTGGGTCTAGCAACAATCGTTCACGCTATAGTGCAGGTTCCTAATTGTTGATAAACCAACTAGCGGTGAAGGCTTACCTGGAATCCAACGTTTTCGCTCGTAGAGAAGGTAGCGCTCTCGTTCCTTAGCTCTGGCAGATCACAATACTCATGATCTCCGTGATCGGACACCTGCACACGCAAGAAACAAAACAAACACAAGCATAAAATCTAGTGCATACAACTATATGTCAGTCAGAGAAGACCTAACTCATGATCATCATCAAGAACAAGAGTGGAACCATAACCAATAGTCGCTTATCATTAATTAATCAAAAGAAGAATACAACCATAGCTCTTACGCTGAATTCTCCTTCGGAGGGTCATCAGCAGAACGTGTCTCGATAAAGCCTATCAGGGATGGGACAAACCTCTCTCTTCGAATGTCTCAACAATGATCTCCTTGCTTGGATTTGGCCTTAAGGGAATGGATCAAAGCTCTTGTAGCATTAGGCTCTTGGGAACTTGGAGACTAGCTTGCAAATGAGATGAGCAAGCTTTTATAGATGGAGGAAGGGGAGTTGGGATCCCTATAATCATGGGATTGGCCCTATCCTCAAGGAAGCTTCCATGAGAGGTGGCAAACCACTTCCTCTACATGGAGATCTGGATCCAAACCTCCCAACTCAAATTAGATACCATTTCCTGGATCAGTTAGGATGAAACTTCCGCCATTTATTTTTAAAAAACACTCCTTAAATGGCTAGCGTGAGTGCGACTCTGGGACAGAGCGCCAATTGGCGCGCCCTCTTTGAAGGATTTCCCCATTGGCGCGAGTAATGAACTAGCTACGTGCGCGAATGCAAAAAGGGGTGTTTTTAGGGTTTTTCACAAGGAGTTGTCTTCAGGGAAATGAGAGTACATGTTCAGGGGAATGCTATGAAAGTGTTTTCAAGTTATGTCCCTGCTCACAGGTCAGGGAATGAGCCCTCCAATTGTGCAAGATGGGGAATTGCAGGGACGGTGACAAATTGTTGTGTAACAGTCAAGATTAAGGAGGTTAAATTTAAGGTTAAAATTAAGGGTTTGGTCAAGGTTAGGGTTAGGTTATAGTTAAGTTTAAGGTGAAGGTTAAGGGTAAGGTTAAGGTTAAGGTTACGGGTTTATTCAGGTTAAGCTTAAAGTTAAGAGTTTGGTCAAGGTTAGGGTTAAGTTAAGGTCAAGGGTAAAGTTAAGATTAAGGTTAGGTTAAGGTTAAGGTTAAGGTTAGGGGAAGGTTAGGGTAAGGTTAACTTAACCTTAACCTTATCCTTGACCATAACCTTAACCTAACTAAACCTGTAACCTTTACCTAACCTTAACCTTAACCTTAACCTTCCCATAACCATAAACATAACCTTAACCTTGACCTTACCCTTAACCTTAACCTTCACCTTACCCCATTAACCTTAACCTCAACCTTAACCATAACCTTAACCTCAAACTTCCCATAACATTAACCTTAACCTTAACCTTAACCTTACCTTGACCTTAACCTTAACCTTAACCTTAAACTAACATTAACCTTAATCTTGACCTTAAACTTAACCAAACCCCTAACCTTACCTTAACCTTAACCAAACCCTAACCTTTACCTAACCTTAATCTTAACCTAACGTCGTGAAACCAGCTCCAAAAATAGAAGAAAAGAGATATGAACGCCTTAGAAATAAGGAACTTTGAGGGAGCAACCTCCAATACATTACATGAATGAACAATTATTAGATGATAAAAATTACAAAATCTCCTTTATATATATAAGAGTCAATGGGGCCATAATGTAATCCTAGTAGGGCCACAATTTAATCCTAGCCGACCTAACCAATAATAATTTAAGGGCACAATAATAACAATATGGGGGTTACAGGGGTACAATAATAATAATAAGGGGGTTACACTAACAACAATAAGCGACTATACTAGTAATATAGGAACCTAACATGCCCCTCTCCTTCAAAAAAGTGTTGTCCTCATCGCTTGAGTAGCTCTAGGTGCTTCTATATAAAATTCTCATCCTCCCATGTAGAACCTTCAGTGGGTAAGTTATTCCACTTGATGAGATACTCTGAAATTGATCGATTCCATAGTTGTCGAGTTCTTGTTTTCGTGACCGCTTCAGGTTCCAATATGATTTTTCCTTCCTCATCAAGTTTTTGAAATATTGTTTGAACTGGAATATTTTCACCTATAACCTTCTTTAAGCATGAAACATGGAAAACTGGATGCACTCATGAAGAATCAGGAACCTCCAATTGTATGCCATAGTACCAATCTTTTCCAACACCTTGTAAGGACCATAGTACTTTGGAAATAATTTATTATCCTTCTTAGCTTGCTTGAGGGAAATTTTTTTGTATGGTTATAGCCGTAAAAATACCCAGTCTCCTACATCAAAACTTCTCTCACTGCGATGTTGATCTGCCTGTTGTTTCATTCGATTTTGTGTCAAATTCTGGTTATCCTTTAAGAGTTGGAGAACTTCTTGTTGATGCTCAATGTGATCTTACATTGCTTGAACTTTCAAATTTTCTCTTAAAGATGATGTGATGGATGGTGGATGATATCCATAAAGTGCCATAAATTGGGTCATTTTTGCTACAGTATGGAAGGAAGTGTTATACCACCATTCAGTGAGAGGTAACCACTTGACCCATTGTGTTTGTTTATCATATACAAAACAACTAAGATATCCTTCCAAACATGTATTTACTATCTCAGTTTGACCATCAGATTGAGGATGATAAGATGAGCTATGAGCTAATTGAGTACCCAAACAAGAAAATAACTCCATCCAAAAATTTCCGGTAAAAATGGGATCTCTGTCGCTCACAATAACCCTTGGGCTTCCATGTAGCTTTTGAATTCTGTCCATAAATGTAGTAGCAACTGTACTTGCTTTAAATGGATGAGATAATGCACAAAAGTGTGCATACTTGGTAAATCTATCAACTACCACCATGATGACATTCTTGCCTTCGGACTTCGGTAAACCTGTGATAAAATCCATTGAAATCTCCTCCCAACGTTGACTTGGAATGGATAAAGGTTGTAGAAGTCCAGGGGTCTTAATTGTCTCCACTTTATTCTGCTGGCAAACCAAACATTCCGCCACAAACTTTTGAATATCAGATTTAAGGCCATCCCAAAAAAAATCTTTCTTCACCCTGTGGTAAGTTTTTAAAAATCCTGAGTGTCCTCCTAAAGGAGAAGTGTGCAATTCCAGAAGAATCTTTTGTTTTTAGTTGGGAATTCTTACAAAGATATAAGCGATCTTTGTACCATAAGGAATCATTTTTCCAACTAAATGTATCAGATGTACTAGGATCTTGCTGCAACTTTTGAATGAGTGTCCATACATCTTTGTCCTTCTTCCATTCATCTCTTGCTTAGGTTATCCAATCTGGTTGGATAATAGAAATGGCACAAAGCAATGCTTCCACCTCTTCATTCTTTCTTGAGAGTGCATCTGCAACAACATCAAGCTTTCCTTTTTTGTAGATTATTTCAAAGTCATAACCCAACATCTTTGTGACCCATTTTTGCTGCTCTTCTGAAGATAGTCTTTGTTCCAAAATGTGTTTAAGACTATCATGATCAGTTTTTACCTTGAAGTGTCTTCCCATTAGGTAAGTTCTCCATTTCTTTAGTGCATGCAGTATTGCTAACATTTCCTTCTCATAAATAAGTTTTTGTAAATACTTTCCTTTGATTGGACGACTTTCAAAAGCAATGGGTCTTCCTTCCTGCATTAAAACTGCACCAATTCCATTTCCTGAGGCATCACATTCCACAATAAAGGTTTTTGTGAAGTCTGGCGTAGCTAAGACTGGTGCTAGGCACATTGCCTCTTTAAGATATTCAAAGGCCTTAGTTGCTTCAGGAGTCCATGAAAATGCATCTTTCTTCAATAATGTTGTTAGAGGTGCTGCTATTCTCCCATAATTCTTAACAAACTTGAGATAATACCCTATTAACCCGAGAAATCCTCGCAACTTCTTTATGGTTGTGGGGACTTTCCATTCCTTAATGGCTTTAATTTTGTTAGGGTCTACTTTAACACCCTCGTGAGATACAATATGACCCAGATATTCCACCTCTTGTACTCCAAAGAAACATTTGGATGTTTTTACATATAATTGTTTCTCCTGCAATAGTTTGAGCACCCTGTCAACATGTTCAACATGATCCTTCCAAGACCTGCTGTAGATTAGTATATCATCAAAAAATACTAGCACAAATTTTCTAAGAAAGGGTTTGAAAATGGAATTCATCAACCCTTGAAATGTAGAAGGTGCATTGGTAAGGCCAAAAGGCATGACCAAAAATTCATAATGACCCTCATGAGTTTGAAATCTTGTTTTTGGAATATCTTCAGTCTTCATTCTAATTTGATGATATCCTGAACGAAGATCCAACTTGGTAAAATAAATTGCTCCATGTAATTCATCCAATAATTCATCAATCACAGGAATGGGAAATTATCTTTAATAGTGAGCTTATTGAGCTCCCTATAATCCGGACACATGCGCCATGATCCATCCTTCTTGTGTACCAATACTACAGGAGCAGAGAAATAACTTTGACTAGGTTGAATTATACCCGCCTCTAACATTTCTGCAATCATGCGTTCAATTTCACTCTTTTGGACATAAGGATATATATAAGGCCTGATGTTTGGAGGAACACTTCCTAGAATCAAATGAATAGCATGATCATGATAACGAATAGGTGGGAGTCCTTTGGGAGTTTCAAACACCTTGGAATGATTGTCCAAGACTTGCTGGAGATCTGCAGAAATAGATGATTTTGATGTTGGAACTTCTAGTGAGCATAATTGTGCAATTACACCTCGTTGTTATTTATTTAGAAGATTTGTCATGAAATTAGAGCTTATTATATTTCTTGGCTTCCCTACAATACCCGGTAATTTGACTTCCTTTCCTTCTAAAAAAAATTTCAAGAAAATTTCTTGAAAATTAAAAGCTACTGTCACCAAAGATTGTAACCATTGTACTCCTAGTACAACATCATCACCTCCCATAGGAATGGAAAGCATTAGACTATTAAATACATATTCCCCCATGGTTATCTTGATATTATGGAATTTTCCAGAGCAATTTATAGTTCCTCCATTTGCAACCATCACTTGACATTCTGGTGCTGGGTATAGGAAACAATTCAATTCCTTAGCTACCTTACAATGAATAAAATTATGGGTGCTACCTGAATCAATCAACACTATTACCTTTTTATTCTTTATTTTTCCTTCTATCTTGAGAGTTTGAGGAGTGGTAATTCCTTCCAATGCATTACACGATATCGTCAAACTCATTTCTTCCTCTTCTAGGGCTAGTTCCTGGTGTATATCCTCTTCTTGTTCATTTTCTTCTTCCTCTTCACAATGTATGTAAAATAATTTATTCTCAACACACTTATGACCTTTAGTGTATTTTAATATCATAACTGTAGAAAATCCCTTTTGCTCTTTTTTCTTCCAATTGTTGTGCTGTCAACCTTGTAGGTTGTGGAAATCTAGGCGTAGTAACACTTCCTTCTTTATAGAAGTGAGTGGTAGGCTTCCTTGTCACCATAATTTTACATTCAATTTTTCTTGCCAACCTGAATGAATTCTCCGATGAATCAGGTTCCAAAACATGAACTTCATGTTGGATGTTATCCTTTGAAGTACCTATGAAGAGATCAATCATGTGTTTCTCTCAAATATCAGTTACCCTTATATTCAATTTTTGGAAGTCCTCAATGTGCTCCCCCACTAAACCCTTTTGTTTGAGATTTATCAATTAGCTAAAGAAGGTGTTGCTCTTTGTATCCTCATAATGTGTTGTCATTTCCTCCTTAAAAATTGATCAAGTGATAATTTTTTTACGGGAGAAAAGCCATCGATACCATACAAATGTATTTTGTTTTAAATGTAAAGTTGCAATGCGTACCTTTTGTGTGTTTTGCACATTATGGAGATCAAAATATTTCTCCATATGTAGTGTCCATGTTACAGGATCCTTTCCATCAAACTTCCTCTTATCCATTTTTGGAATATGGTGGTTCTTCCCGCCAACATTAGAGTTTATGAAGTCACGATTAACATTTATTTTGTTCTCATCATGAGTTTCCTCTACTATCTTTTCACCATTAGGAAACATTTCTTGTATCAACTTTGTCAAACCTTCCATGAAAGCTTTTAGATCATTCTTCATGTTTTCCATGTTGTCTTTCATTTTTTCATCGATATTAGCTTCCATGTCATCCATCTTAGATTCCATGCCATATGTTTGTGTCTAATTGATGATGTCAATCAGAGTTCAATTTAATGTCAACTCGGGAAGGTAAACTTAGAAGTACTTATCTAAAATATATAGATCTAGAAATATTTCTAATTTTTTCGAGATATTTTGGTTCTTTTACAAGAACACATTCATCAAGATCTCTTCCAACAACTAAGATTCGTAATTTGTTCGAGATCTGTGGTTCTCTTACAAGAACATATTTGTCAAGATCTCTTCCAACAGCTAAACAAACCTAGATCTAAAATTCATCAAGATCCTATGGTTCTCTTATAAGAATACCTAAATTTTAGGATCTACTCCAATATTAGAACATCTAACAAAAACTTAAAAGATGAAATGAAATAAAACATAAATTAAATCTAATAATTTTTTGAGATCTTATGGTTCTCTTACAAGAACACTTTCAAATAGGACTCTTTCCAATATTAGAACATCTAACAAAATTTAAAAGATGAAATGAAACAATAACATAAATTAAATTATACCTAAAATAGCATGCAAGTGAGGCGATGGGAGCCCTCCATAACTCCACAAGCACACCACTTCAAAGGAGACTCAAATGTAGAAGCAAAAAAATCAAAGTATGATTCTTTATTTCAAAATCTTCATCATGATGTAGAAACCAACTCTAGGATTACAACTCTTTAATTATAAGATTAAAAATGGACAAGGATTACAAATGGAGGAGATTGTAATCCTATTTATACAATGCGATGAGATAAAAAACTCATAATGATGATCCACTAATCTCTCTTTAGTTCCATACATCTCTCAACCATCTAGACACATAACCCTCTTTTGTCCTTGATCTTCTCCATGAGATCATGATCTCTTATCTTGTCAAATTCGAAAGTGATCATTCAAGGCCACATAAAGGTGTCTTGGAAGCTTCCTTGGAACCTACACATATCACAAAAACAATCCACTTTCCATATATGAAGTAAAATATACTATTTTCTAATATTTAATCAATAATTTCTCTCAAAAATGCTTGAAAATAAGTAATATTTGGAAGATATAAATGAGACCCACTAATGATGAACAATATGGAAAATGAAGTGACATGGTAGTGAATAATGAGTGATATAATGGAAGCATAGGTGAAAAATGTATGGTAATGAGTGATATTTGTATGACATTTTGAAGCCAAAGATACCCCCCAACTGAAGCTCTTGCATGTCCTCATGCAAGCTACTACAATGAATTATTTGATTTGATTCTTAGATGAGCTTCCTTTTACAAGATGTTTGGTTCTTGTGTAACAACCATCTTTCAATCATGGACTTCCTTTTAAATTTGCACATCTTTTGATAACATTTATTTTTGCAAAGCATTTGCATCTTTGAATGATTGGTTCTTGTGTTACAATTATTATTTACTTTGTTGAGATCTCTTTTTAATGATTGGTTCTTTTGTTACAATCATTATTTACTTTAGATCAATCATTTCTAAGAAGTCATTTAATATGCTCATCATTTTGTAGTAGTTTTTATTGTGGGAAGACTATGTGGGTTAATATGTAATATGAATGAGAGAAAGAAATGAAGTGTGCAATTCCCCCCCAACTGATGGTTTTTGGCAATTTTTAATGAGAAAGGGAATAGTGAAATAGTGGAATATTTTCCAAATATCATCATTTTAGCATCTAAAAAGAATTTCAAGATTAAAGGTTAGAAAACATCATACCTTACTTACCTACAGAAGTGGATGAATCATACATGTTCAGCTGCTACAATTCTGATCTGAAGCTTCTTCTGCAAGTTGTGGATGAAAGATGGATCTGTATTGTCGTATCTGCTGCTGGATAGTCTGATGAATTTGATGAGTCTGCTGAATATGGCTGAAAATATATAAGGCTTGGAAGGTATACAAAATATATAAGTTACATTTTCCTCCCCCCAACCTTATTTATTGACTTGTCCTCAAGTCATGACAAACTGAAAAACAATGAAAGGAAATCTGCTTCATCTGCTACAAAATATGGGTCTTCAAGTCTTCAACGCTCGATGGCATAAATCTTGCTATGTGATTAAATGTGCTGGTGTCGAACATAGCAAGAATTTGTTGACTTAGTGGCCATTAATGAATGCCACTAGCCAACACGAGAGCTCCCACCATTGATTCCAATGGGAGTCAAGATGCCTAACACATCTTTGTAGGTATGAATAAATTTGTTGTGGCCGAGTCACCTACAAGATCCAATGAACAAGGGATATTAATGTACTCCCATTGTTCATTGGCAAGAGTACTTGCCATTAAGGCATGCAAGCCTCTAGGTTTTTTTACAAAGATAATTAGACTCTAGGACTTTGACTCAATGATATACATAGAAGCAGGGTTTTCTTGGCGAAAATGAAAAATGCTAGGAAAAATGAAATGGAAATGGAAAATGACAAGAAGTTTGTAAGTAAAATTCTTTGCTTTCATTGGTGGGTTAGGAATAGAGAAAATGTAATGGAGTGTATGTGGTAATGGAAAATGGATAATGACTCTTGCTGGAAAATAAAAATGGATTATGGCATGGAAGCTCTCAAATATGGAAATGGAATGCAAACACTTAAATATAGCAAATCTGCTCTTAATTCTTGACTTCTTGTTAAAATAGTTGAGGTTGACTAGCGTTGACCATCCACCTGTAAACATTGAATTCAAATGTGGATAGGTATTTCATCATCCTTGTACATTTAGGAACAAACGTCATGTCTTTGAATTTTGCTATCTGTCATGCAACATTTCAAACCATTAAGCTATTACAGGAAGTTGCAAGAACTTGTAATTTTCTGGAAATTTCGTTTATAATCAGGGATTGGTTCTTTAAAATTTCTCATGAAATTAGTCTTGGAAGATCAATTGTCATCACAATGTAATCTCCTTACTGATCACTTGATTAACCTGTAACCTGCGAAAAAAACTTGGTGGAAAGAAAACATAAGTGTGTTCAAGAAGAAATGGCCATTTCCTTCATGATTCTTACGCAAAAATTTTGTACCAAATAAAAAAAAATTAAGGAAAATCAAAGTGTTGAAATTGACTCAATAATGATATTAATACCAACCCATTATTAAAGAAATAACCATGAAAAGTAAATTTACTCCCTCTCTGAAGTTGTGTTCCAGTTCTTTGCACGAGCGCGGCAGATTGTTCTGTCATACAGCAAGCAATGTGGGGGCCATGGAGGACTTTCATCAGCTAGGTGAGCTACCCTTACTGTGCCATCTCTATTGATCATTCCTGTATGAAGTGACTCAAAAACAGATTAGCTCATTTTCAAGAATTTTGAAATGTCCATTTTTTTAATTATTTGTCAAAGTTATACTAATCATAGATGAAAAGGGTGTTGCATCGTAATGTTGAGGTTTTTTGCATAAGCTTCTCGTTTTGACCTACACATAACACCAATCTCATTTCACTTGTTAGTATATGCATCCAATCAACATACTTTTATTATGCACCAACCAACATTCGGTTATTACCCCGCAACTAAAAATATTGCATCTCCTCATGCAATGTAAATCAATGTGGGGCAATTTTTATTTATTTATTTATTTTATTTATTATTATTATTATTTAACTAAAATAAAAATTTGTTTTGTTATTTATGATTGGTGTTGATTTTTTTTTTAAACAACAAATTTAAAAACAAAACTTTTAATTTGTTGATTTATTTTTTATTTTTTTTAATAAAAAATAATAAACAAATAAAGACACAAAATTTTTTATTTATGTTGATTTTTTTTTTTTGTTCTTTATTTTTTTAAGAAGCAACAAATTAAAAACAAATTTTTTTTAATTTATTATTTTAAGTTGAATTTTTTTTTAATTTTTTAATTGTAAAATCAACAAAAATTAATTTATTAAAAACTAAGAAAGAAAAATTCTAAAAATAAACTAACACTAAAATGAAGTATTTTTATGCATTTTCTTCCAAACTCATCAATGTTTTGGCTTTAAATGTGGGATTTAAATCTTTTTTGGTTTTATCTCATCCAGATTCGGCACTACAAGAAAACAAAAGAGTGGGCATTGTGATCCATCTTCATGGGGGAGGGTTTTGTGTAAGCCAACCCGACTAGCGAATATCATTTCTACAGTTGTCTTGTTAGCACGTTCTGTGTGTCGGTTGCTTTCAGGCTGGCTCCGGAGCACTATCTCCCCACCACCCTCACTGTTGATAGATCAGGAGATCGAATCCCCCAATTACTGCTTGCTGAGAGCTTGATCTGGAGCAAAATCCCAATCATTTCACTGAGCCTCGAACAGGATCTGCCTCCGGATCATTTTCTGGCTTTTTTTTCTTCCAGATTGACCCGCAAATTAAACCACGCAACAAACAATAAATCACATTTGTGTCATTCAAATAAAGAAGGTATGGAAATGATTTTTCCTCATTCCCAGCACCAGCAACTTCTCTTGCAAAAACATATATTAGATATCTTACAGAATGTGAGAGCAACCATCGTTGTATATGATCGTTCTTGGGTTGGCGAGATTTTCAGATAAGCCCATCTTCGCCAGGAAGCTTTTAAAGGCCCGAATGACGCTCAGTAATTTTAAGGAATTTATGGTGAGGCATAGAGTTCGCAATACTTCTTTCAAACGAGGTTTGGAAATTCTGGTTCGAGCAAAAAAAATCAGTCATCAAGTAAAGGTTGTGGTTCTGGTTCGAGCAAAAAAAATCAGTCATCAAGTAAAGGTTGTGGTTCAGACCTGGGTTAATTTTGCATAGTCTTTTAAGTCTACAATTTGGCTCCAATTACAAGGTCGAGCTCCTTCCACAAAATTTGGACTGTTTATAACTATCAGCTCACACAACCAGAAAGGGTGACGAATTTGTGTTCAGAATTTTACGTATTCATTTTAGGTTAGGGCATCATAATGAGTACTGTATTAATGAAGTCAAGAGGAAATAATTGTATACGGTGTTTTATGTTTTGTTTCATGCAAATACATGCAAAGTTAAAAGGTGTTTTGCATAAGGTTTATTTGCACATGCATTTATTTTTGCAAAGCATTTGCATACTTTTATTTTTGATAACTGTATACGGTGTTTTATGTTTTGTTTCAAATGTTTTCTTTTTATGTTTTAATGAATTTGGTGTCATGAGTACATTGCTTGGCTCTTTTTGTTTTTTATTGTTTTTATTATATTTTGTTTTTTTTTAATTGTTTTGTTTTCTTTTTAAATGATTTTGTTTTGTTTTTAATGCGTTGCATTCTTTTTATGGTTTGTATTTCATTTTTTTAATTATTTTTTATTATTTTATTTATTAATGTTTTGTTTTATTGTGAAATTTTTTTATTTAAATGAGTTTTTCTTTTTTAATCTAAAAATAAAAAATAAAATTGAACCTATCTTTAAAAAAGGATAGTTTTCAAAAAGAATTTTTTTTAATAATAATATATATGGTATATATATTATTATTATTATTATGTGGGAATTTTTTTATTTTTATTTTATTTTTATTAAAAAAAAAAAAAAAAAAAAAAAAAAAATAAATTTTATATAAAATTTTTCAGATTGCAGATTAATTTTCCAGCGCGAGTATTTTTATTTGAAATAAATTGATAGATTTTCTGATCTTCCTCATCACACGAAGCACAGGAAAAGAGCATACTAATCTCTTGATTTGTTTTTTTTTTTATGCAGGTTAGCGTGGATAGATAATAAACACAATCAAGATTTGCGACAAAACCTCGCATTGTCTACACTCTTTCTACAATGTCACGGGGTCGTTTAGACTCTCAGAGGAAAAAGCCTTCCAATAATCAATCTCCTGGCTTACCCGTGATACAGAAACAAGATATAGAAATGCAATGATGAAGCAGCTCTTACTGTGCCACTGAATTTATTCATTTGTTCATGATGATTTTTTTTATTATTATTTGTTAAAAAAAAAAACAAAACTAAAAGAAAATTCTATGAGGAAATTCTACGAGATCTCGTTTTATTTTCCTAACTTATTCTATCTAACTTGCTTGAAAGATCTTTTATTTCCTAGGTAAAAGAATGCTTCCAGTGAAGCCATCTACGGATTAAAAATTCGAACATGCTCACATCAAGATTTAAAATTTTTACCTGATTATTTGCAAGGATGTAAGTAACCTGTCTTATTCTTAGAGTTGGCACAAGGTTCTTTTGAAACCAATCTTCATTATTGTTCTTGCTCTCCAAGAAGTACCTGTTTATCATCTTTAAAATTCTCATCCGTAGATGAATTAGTAAGAAATGGGGGGGTTTAAAACTAAATTTTTAAATTAACTATGTGCGAAAATAAATAAATAAAAAAATGCTCCAAAATTTGAACTCCCTTTATGAACCTGCTGTCACCAAGTTCCACAAATTAGACCATAAAAACAAATGCATAAAATAATTACTAAATCCTTCTAGTTGCACTTCCCCGGCAACGATGCCAAAATGTTTGTGTCTAATTGATGATGTCAATTAGAGTTCAATTTAATGTCAACCCGGGAAGGTAAACTTATAAATACTTATCTAAAATATATAGATCTAGAAATATTTCTAATTTGTCTGAGATATTTTGGTTTTTTTACAAGAACACATTCATCAAGATCTCTTCCAACAACTAAGATTCCTAATTTTTCCGAGATCTATGGTTCTCTTACAAGAACATATTCGTCAAGATCTCTTCCAAAAACTAAACAAACCTAGATCTAACATTCGTCAAGATCCTAAGGTTCTCTTACAAGAACACCTGAATTTTAGGATCTACTCCAATATTAGAACATATAACAAAAAATTAAAAGCTGAAATGAAATAAAACATAAATTAAATCTAATAATTGTCTAAGATCTTACGGTTCTCTTACAAGAACACTTTCAAATAAGACTCTGTTGACGGGAAAATTTGTCCGGCCAACAGTAGGGGATCTCCCCGGTAGAAAGTCCCAATTAGACCTTAAACCGTTTGGAGTAGGGATCCCGTCCGGGGTGTGGGTCCGGCTACCACTTAAGATGACTTCCCTTAAGATTATAGATAAAGCACGCACACCTCAAGAGATGTCATTAGCAACACATCTTTTGTGGGGTAATTCTTGTTCGGTAGTCTAATCACAAAAGAAATAGTTCTTTATGATAAGATACCTCACCACTTACTGAAAGATGAAACGAAATGCTAACAAAATAGTTCATTAACATTCATTAATATAACAGATAATGAAATGAAGATCATTGATACAGCACGGATAGCCATGACGCATAAAAGATGACATGAATAATGCAGCTTCATTAATCATAGGATATTCTGAAACTGTACAAGGAATACGCAAAATATTCATACAGCAAAACACATCATAACCATAGGGTATTTTAACAAGACTCTATATTCATATGCTCAAATGTAGGATCTTTCAATACAAATGCATGTAGCTCTTGAGTTTTCCCAAAAAAGAAAAGCCCCTTGTACAATGTCCCGTAGGAGTATTTATAATGCCAAAATTGTCTGTTGGGTTTCCTTGACTGTTCGCCTTCTTGACTTTTGGGCTACCTTGAGACCCACTCCTTCTGCGACCTGGGTAGGTGATGCGACCTGCGACCTAGGTATGAGATGCGACTTGCGACCTGTCCTGTTGGTGCGATTTGCGACCTGGTTCTTCTTGCTGCTCAGGACTTGCTGCTACCAGGACGCGAACTGTTAATGTCAACCTGTTGTTCCCTAAGGAAATCCTGCCATGCTTGGTATTCTGCCGCTATGGGGGACACCAGAGACACCTCCTCTTTCAGCCTATACACGCATTCCAAAGCGTTTGGTACTAGGGTCTCCCTCTTCTGTCCGATCTGATTTGAGAGCGACGCAAGCTTGGTATAAATCCGCGCTGGAGCGGCGATGAATTGACTGAGATGCTCTTGAGATGCGGAGGGCTCCGGATCAGCTGCGGCCTGCTTGATGGGTTGCAAGAATGTTTGAATATCCCGGTTTACTTGTTCCCAGGTTTTCTCTTCCTCTAATGCTCCAAGCGATGGGATGTGGTGCAGCGTATGCATTGAATCGATACCACTAATCAGATGGTCGTACGAGGACATCACTTTGTCCAGGTCTTTAGTCAATTTGTCTCCAGATTGCATCGCTATGCGGAGTTGAACTTTCGCATCCTGCGTGTGGATCCAGTCCCTCTTAGGCAAATTTTCAGGTGCCTGAGGGTACTGAATGGTCCAACCCATCATCCCGTCCAAAGCCTGTGAAGCCTCTTTGAGCTGATCTTGTCTTTGCCTGGTTTCCATTCGTGCTCTTGCCAGAGGAGCGACTGTTTGCTTGATGGTGAACATCTCACCATATACCTGTCTCATAGTCATCTCCAACACCTCACACTCCTTGAAAATGGTAAGTGAGACTTCATTTGCTGGCAGAGCTTGGTTTCGAAGTTGCTGGACTTCCGCTTGCAATGCTGCTCTCTCCTGCTCTGCCATCTTTTCGCGTTGCTCAGCTGCGTGTAGTCTGTTTTGTAGAGCTACTATTTCTCTACTCATCCGGTTTACATTTTCTTCTGTAGCCGCAGCGAAGGCAGTACCTGCTGACGCTATCATTACCGGATTAGTCCTGGTATCCAAAACTATATCCTTACCTGTGGATACTGCAGATGATGCAGAGGGACTATGTGCCAATGACCTCCTCTTCTCTTGACGGATCTTGAACGAAAACTGATCAAATGTGAGTCTGGTCAGGTCGAACACATCTTCTTCCTGTCTCTGGGGCGATCTAACATCAGAGAGTTGTGTACGGCCCAAAGGTACATCGAGAGGAGTTACTTCAAGATCATCTAGCGTGTCATCCTCTCTTTCCTCTGTGTTCTTCTCTTCCTCTTCCTTCCTCCGCCGTTCAGCTTCTGCTGCTGCTTCTACCTCGGCCCTCTTCTTCTGTTCAGCTGCAGCTGCCTGCTCGGCTTTCCTTTGTCGTTCAGCCTCTGCGGCTGCTTCTATTTCGACCCTCTTCTTCTGTTCAGCTGCAGCAGTCTGCTCGGCTTTCTTTTGGCGTTCAGCCTCCGCCTTGTCCAACTCTGCCTTAAGCGCCTGTTCCGCTGCAGCTTGTGCCTCTTTGTCTTTTTTTTCTTTCCTGGCCTCTTTGGCCAGCTTCTTCTTTTGTGCTGCAGTTGTACTTTTTTGGCGCGCCTCCTCATCTTCTTTTAGCTTCCTCTCCCTTTCCTGCTGGGCCTTTGCTTCTGCCTCCTTTTGTTTGGCGGATGGAGTTGACCCTGTGTTGATTCGGGATTTCTGGAGCATGGATGAAGAAGAAGCTCCTAACTAACGTCTTCTGTCTTCTAAGTTCTGATCATCCGAGTCTTCCTGGACCACGTCAACCCCCGGAGCAAGTTGTCTTTCAGCATTATACCAGTTTCTTCTCTCATCTTCTGCTGGGCGTTCGAGATGCTGATAAGTCCACCTGAGGTTGGCTCTCCGGCAGTGTTCAAGGACCAATCTCTCTGGGTCATAGTTTCGGTGTTCAATTGCCCCCAGCTGATAACTTCTCATTGCGTCTGCTTCTGCTAGCACCTCCTTGAAGTCTTTAACTGTGAATGCACCAATAGTGGGGGGCAGAGTGGGCCATGGCTTCTTTTTTCCCTTAGACAAGATGTTGGAGAAACCATGTGACATCTGAAAGCACACCTCCTGCATCAGCATTTTGTCCGTCACGAAACGAGGCATAACATGTGGCGCCTTGTAAGTTCCAAAGACTCGGATGACGGTGTACTCAGGGAAAGGGAACCAGTGCGCCACTTTAACCAGGGTCTCCTTGGCCCGCCATGACATGCAAGGGGCGTCTTGGCCAAATAAATGTCTGTACAGAGCGGGAACAAATATTTGGGAGATCCGATCTATGTCCTGTTTGTATTTAGACTCCCATAATACTTTGAGTTGTAGATGGATTGCGCGCGTGTTCTCGGGGTCCCAGTTGTGCTCCCAGCCGTCAAACTCCACTCGGGCGCACACCGCATCTAATAGGTATGAAGCCATGTAAAATTCAGCAGGCATTCCTTCGTCCGGAGCCAATGCCGAGTTCAAGTTGGTCTGCAGCGACGTCATCAGTATGCCGGCCCAGTTAAAACAGGTCCCCTGTGTTGTCACATACTCCATAATAGTGGCCCAACTGCCGTTGAAAGTGGAGCAATCTGGGCGCCCGTAAAGCCTGCAGAGCATGGCAGCAACCAATTTATAAAATTTTCTTAGGCTTGCCACTGGGTATTCCTGGTTCTTTTTCACCTTGAACTTCTCGGGCTCCTCCCACCATTGTTTAATAGTATCGACGATCGGGACGGCATGAGTAGCAGCCCATTCTCGAGTAAAGTGCTGGTTTGGGCGCGGCAGTGAATAATAAATGTGTGCATCTGAGCCTACCAGCGTAGTGAAAGCTCTGCCTTCATGATCTCTGATCACAAATTTCTCTGGGTCTGTCTTTTGTATTATCCAATCTATGATCTCCGGACATGGGAATATAGCCGGATGCGCCCCTGCCAGATGTAGTTTGGACCTCTTTACGGCCAAGTATATTTCTCGGTCTGGGAGGTCTTCCGGAAATTCTTCTGGCAACTTGGCGAACTCCTGATAAATCTGGTACCACCTCATGCTGTCGTCTTTTGAAAAAGTACATAATGTATCTCGGAATATTGGGGGTGGGGACACCACCACCAGCTCATCAGTCTCTTCCGCTGTTCCCTTGTCCTTTCTCCGAGACCGCGGGGGCGCCATGTCACTAGAATCCGAGAGCACAGGTATGCACTCTATATCTTCACCTGTCAAATTCAGAAAAGAGTCCCACGATAAGAACGTCATGGCGAATAAAAATCAGTTACAATTCAGTGACAAAACCTAAATGCGTTAAAGCAAAACTGGACTGGTGAGTCGCTGGGTCGCAGATCACACAAACAGGGCTCGGGCGCGATCTTGCGACCTGGCGACCTGAGGTCGCTGGGTCGCTAGGTCGCAGATCTACGAAAACAAAGGAAAGTGCGACCTGGCGACCTGGCGACTAGGTCGCTGGGTCGCAGGTCGCAAATCTGTAAAACTGGAGAAAATTGCGACTATGCGACCTCGCGACTAGGTCGCTGGGTCGCAGGTCGCAGATTGGCTTGCCGGGGGTTTGGTGCGCGCGGCCTTGAACCCTTTTGCCTCCTTTCTCTTGGGAATTTGCAAGGTTTCTGGGGCCAGGGAGAGCTGTGGCATGATTTTAAAGAAAAGGGGATGATGCCATGGGGTGAAATAGCAAACAGAGAGGTTTTTGGTAATTTATGCAATATGCAATTGGCAAAATTCTTAGAAAACATTAAAGCATGGCCAAAAGACAATTTATAGGCTACAAGGGGAGATGGGTTTAGTAAGAAAATCATTAGAACGGAAACAGCAGGAAGAAATGGCAACTTACCCGGGAAAAACTCGTCAGTTGAGCTGTCAGAGGCGTTTTCCTTACAAATCGCTGAATGGGAATAATGCGACCCGCGACCCCCCTTTTATAGGAAGTCGCACGTGCGGGCCATTAATGTGGGTCGCTAGGTCGCAGATTCGTCAAACCTTGAGTTTTGCGACCTGGCGACCTTGCGACCCGGCGACCTGGGGTCGCTGGGTCGCAAGTTCGCTAAGTCGCGATTTTAGGAAAATGACCAAATTGCGACCTGGCGACCTGGCGACCTGGGTCGCTAGGTCGCTAGGTCGCAGTTTTCATAAGTTTATGTAATGTGCGACCTGGCGACCTGGCGACCTGAGGTCGCTAGGTCGCAAGGTCGCAATTTTCATGAATGTCTACTTTTGCGACTTAGTGACTTAGCAATTTCTCTTTAGTTCTAAGGGGCTCCAAAATTTTAAAAAGGTAGTCTTTTTTTGGAGGGTGTTGTAAAGGTTACAACAAATGGCGATTCACTGGACGAACTCAGAGTCTCGGCTGATGGTTAGCCTTAGTGGGGGGAGGGAGGGGCTTATGCTAACTGTCCTCTTTTACCTTGTGGTTGCCATTTCCTAGCCTTCGGTCGTCCAGCTGGGTTGCCGAGCTTGCTGGTCCGGTTGGGCGCCATTCAAACAAATTCTTTCTTCAGGTCTCCGGGCCGGAAGGGTTGGAGAACTCTAGGCGGCTACAGGGTCTGGTACGATTATTTCGTCCTCATCGTGTTGCTCCGCTTCCAGCGAACCTCTCGATCCCGGCGGAGTCACTGCCTAGGAATCGTGAACGTTGCTCCGCTGCCAGCGAGCCTGGTCAGTACCCCGGTGGAGTCGTTACATCACCTCTCTGCGCAGGAAGCCTTTCTCAATCCTTTACCCTTTATTTGTGTGCTATTGCACTTATTTTGAATGTGCCTGATGCACTTATTTAGATGTGCTTATGGCACTTATTTGAAATGGCAGTTTTGCCCGGGCGGATGAGGGATCCCGACTTATTTTGCTTGCAGCTAGGTTGTTCCTGGTCTAGTATGAGGACTTTGATTTTTCCCAGACACCCTGACATGGCGTAGAGTATCTCTCTTCCCTTCTGGTCCGGTTACCATTTACACTGCATTTTCTTTTGTGGACACCTTCTCAGACTGGCGAGGTAAGCTTTCCTGCTTGAGGACTTGAGCTTGGTAATGTGCTACTTTTAGGTGCGGAGAACAAGCAAGCTTTTGCCACCTTTGAATTTGTCGGGAAAAGCTTTCCATCAGTGGAGAACCTGCGGCAGTATGCCAATCTGTGTGACTCTAATACATCCTTCCTTAGGCTTTTATTCTTTTTTTTTTTTTTTTTTTTTTTTTAACAAAAGAGACAAGAAAATATGGTACAAAAACGAGACAGCCCCCCAAGGGCTGCTTAAGTGAAATAGTGTTTGAGGTCGTGCCCGTTTACCGGGAGGACCTCGACTCGTCCATCGAGGGTTTGCAATCTGAACGTGTGTGATCCTATCTTTTCCTTAATTTGGAACGGGCCTGTCCAAAGTGCTTGGAACTTGGCATGCGTCCCCTTTTCCTCATGGGCTTTATCCCACTTAAGGACCAGGTCTCCTACCTCAAAAGTTTTGTTTCCCGCGGACTTTTTATCAAACCATATTTTGATTCGGCTCTGATGGATGGCAAACTTTTCCCGGGTCTTTTGCCTTTCTTCCTCCAATTTCAGCAAGGTGTCGATTCGGTTTTGCAAGGTGGGACACGGAGTACCATGACATTCTTGGGACAGTTGGAGGGCCGGGAGAGATAGATGAGAAGGGAGGATAGCTTCTTTTCCATACACGAGAAAAAATGGGGAGGTGCCTAAAGAGGACTTGGGAGTAATACGGTCAGCCCACAGTGCATTGTGAAGGGCATTGTGCCAATTTCGCTGGTGGGATAGGAGAGTCTTCTTAATAATACGGATCAGGTTCTTGTTAGTGGATTCAGCTAAACCATTTCCCTGGGGGTAGTAGTTTGCAGAATGTTTCATAATAATTCCATTTTCCAGCGCAAAATCATATAACTTAAAAGATGAGAAATAAGTCGCATTATCAAAAACTAAAGAAGTCGGAACGCCAAACCTGGTCATGATGGAATGCGTGAGGAATTATATTACCTCTTGATCGTTGATTCAGCGTAACGGTGTTGCCTCAACCCACCTGGTGAAGTAATCAGTGGCCGTAAGAATATACCGATGTTGTTTAGAAGAGTGTGGCAGGATTTCCCCAATTACGTCCAAACCCCATTGTTGGAAAGGTTCTTCTACTGCTACTGAGAGTAGTGGTGCGGCTGGCCGTGCTTCTCGGTTGGCGAACTTCTGGCACTGAATGCATTTCCGAACATATGCATGCGTGTCTCTGAAAAGAGTAGGCCAATAATATCCTGCACGCATTATCTTATGGGCAGTGGTATCTCCAGAAAAATGACCTCCAGCGGGTCCATCGTGTAACTCGGTTAAGATTTTTTGTGCTTCGTCAATTTCCAAACAGCGTAACAAGACCCCATCGTGGTGTTTCTTGAATAACTTACCTTGGATCAGTTGGTGAGATGCGGCTTTTAATCTTATTGCGCGCTTCTGTCGGGCAGTAAGAGCAGGGTCCATCGTGCCTTGGGCCAGATATCTTGAAATGTCAGAATACCAAGAAGGGCTATTTTGCTGGGGCACATGGTCGCTCTGATACATGTCGATTTCTTGTTCCCAACATTCTTCTTCCATCTCGCGTGTATTTGCAGCCTCTGCTGCCATTTGACATAAGCCCTGTCCTTTGACGGTATGTGCTGGTTTGAACTCTAAATCGTATTCTTGTAAACATGCCATCCAGTTGCCCCGCCTTTCGCCTAGTTCCTGCTGTACGAAGAGTGAGCGGACTGCTGGGTGCGGTACAAAAACCGTGACGTGACTTTTCAAGATGTAGGGCCTAAAATGTTTTACTGCCTTATAAACCGCATAGGCTTGCTTGTCAATTTCTGGATAGTTTAATTCAGCACCCTGTAGACCGGTGCTCATAAAAGAAATGGGCCGTTCATCATTGTTATTATCTTTCTGCGTGAGGACAGCCGCAAGCGAGGAATCTGAAGCGAAAGTGTATAGGATGAAACCTTTATCAAAATCTGGACTCTGGAGGGAAGGGGTTTCAGCTATAGCCCTTTTGATTTTGTCGAAAGTCTCTTTCTCTGGGAGATTCCATTGGAACGCAGCATTCTTTTTAATCATTCCCTGTAGTGGCCTGACTATTTGCGCGAAATCTGAAATGAATTTACGGACAAAATTAATCTTCCCCAGGAAGGATTGCATTGCTTTCTTGTTGTTCGGGGGCGGAATCTGAGCGATGGCTTTAGCCCGTTCCGGATCAACCACAATTCCCTGTTTAGTGATAATGTGGCCTAACAAATTTCCTTCTGCCACAGCAAAAACGCTCTTTTTAGGATTGAGCGATATTCCATACCTCCTGCACCTCTCGAAGATTTGCTTGAGGTGGCGTAAATGATCGCCCCTGCATTTTGAAAATACAGTAACATCGTCCAAATAAACCACCACGCTCTGCCCTATTAGACCGCGGAAGGCTATGTCCATAGCTCGTTGGAAGGTGGCTCCTGCATTGATCAATCCAAAGGGCATGCGTCTGAAAGAAAAGGTTCCCCATTTTGTCCGGAATGTGGTTTTCAATCTGTCAGGTTCAGCTACCAAAACTTGGTTATAGCCGGAGAAGCCGTCCAATAGGGAAAACATCTCAGATCCAGACACAGCTTGTAATATCTGATCCATGGGGGGCACCGGGTAGTTGTCTTTGTTTGAGGACCGATTCACATTGCGGAAATCTACACACAAGCGAATTTCACCAGACTTCTTTCGCACAGGTACCAGATTCGACACCCACGTGGAGTGACGAACTTTGAAAATGATGCGAGCATCTAAAAGCTTCTTAAGTTCTTTTAGAATCATTGGCTCCAAAGCTGGATGTATTTTTCTGAGTTTCTGTTGGAAGGGTTTAATGCCTTCCTTCATGGGTATTACATTTTGAATGATGCGAGTATCATATGTACGTAGATCTTCATATGTCCAGGCAAATACATCACGATACTTCCGGAATAACTGGGTGAAAGCCCGTGCCTCTTCATCACTGCAGTCTTTGCCAAGGTTAACGAACTTAGGGTTCTCATCTGACCCCAAGTTGACTTGCCGATGGGCCAATATGGAACTTTGCACTTTAGTGTTCGGAGGCCTGCGGAATCGGTTTTGCAGATCAAACATCTTTTCTAGTGATACCACCCCCTTGGGCATAATGTTCCCTTTGTGTTCATCACTCTTTTTCTGTAACGTATGCTCATGTTCTTCCTCATCGATTGCCGCGTCCTTGAATACTTCAGTATTGCACATAAAGTCCAAAATCTGTTGATCATCGTTAAAAACGCGTAAATTAGAAATATTATCTGGCACAGAGGGCTTATATATAATTTCAATAGAAAAGCCGTCCCTCAAAGGGGTGAATCTAGCAGCAGCATTGGCCAGAGTATCTGCTGTTGCGTTGTGCATCCTAAGGACAGATTTAATTCCAAATGCATCAAAACCAGCAATCAAACGCCATACCTCTTGTTGATACGCCTTTAAATGTGGGGATAAACAGTGAATAGTGTTGCGTACCTGGCGGGTGATGATCTCGGAATCCCCAATGACCTGCAAACATTTTACCTTCAAGTCCAGTGCCTTTTTAAGTCCGAGGATTAATGCCTCGTACTCAGCGGAGTTGTTGGTGCACTGAAACTCTAACCGGCATGAGATCAAGTATTTATTCTTGTGCGGGTCAAGCAATATGCAACCAACACCAGCTCCGTCATTAGTCTTAGATCCATCATAATACAAGGTCCATAGGTCGCTTTCTGGCTCCTTCAGGGCACTAGGTTGTGAAGGGGTCTCTGCTGGTGATAAGTCAGGAATTACTTGTTGTTCAGTGACAAAGGCTACCTCAGATTGAACTTCGGGGCCTATAGGAGACTGGGGGGGTTGGTAGCATCCAAATATGGACTCCAGAAGACACATGCCGAGCTCTTCTTGTGCAAAGCTGATGGGTTCATTAATGGCGTCCAGATCAGTAACGGTGTGCTTCATATAAGGTTCACTTTCTACCCTGATTTGATTATTCCGTCCTTTGTAGGGGAGCCACAAGTGGGACCAGTCGGTGGCGAAGTAGCCTTGTAATTTGCTGGACCAATCTCTACTGAGCAACAGGCCGTATGCTTCTGGAATATCGACAACCACAATGTCGATGCACTGATGGACCCTAGAGTCTGATGACAAGCGGATAATGACATTGTTCAATTCTCCTATGGCGGGTACTTGTGATCTATCGAGCTGTATGATTTTTGCATCAGTCTTCTCTGGGCGGATGTTGAGTTTCTTACAAACGGATAAAGGCATGACATTTGTAGAGGCACCGGAGTCGACTAGACAGTTGTGGACATTGAAGTTAAAAATCTCGAAGGACAACAGGAAGGGAGGTGTTGATCCTCTTGAGTTTGTATTGATGGCGTTTACTATGGATTGCACCTCTGGTCCGGCTTGCGCAGACGCGTTGCTTATAGTCTTCGTAGCCGAAGTGTTTGTGAAAGCCTTAAGAATGAGCTCCTTTTGGTTAGTAATGCGGGCCAACTCATAGAGAGAAATGTTTGCTCTTGTTTTCTTCATATCTTCAACAATGTTATAGCTGGGCTCTGGTTGAGGGCTAGGTTCGACAGAAGTCTTAGAGGGTTCCGACGGAAGTTTATTCTTTTGACTTACCCGGGTAGCGTTATTCGGGCGTTTCTCTGTGGCAGGTTGTTTTCCGTTACCCGGGGGCAGGATTTTCCTTAGAAAGGCCCTTTTCTTGTCTTCATAAGACTGTTCAGGAACAGGTCCTTTGCTTCTGAGACTATAATTTCGTACGGGCTGATCTTTGGGAACATCTGCCATGTAAATATCAATGGGGTTAAGGTTCTCTCCACCTCGAATTATGTCAAAAGCAAGGATAGAAGATCCTGGTTCGTCGTTATGGGGTGGATCCTCCTCATGATCTGAAACATCATCCTCCGTGACATCTCCTGGGGTTTGGTCATCTAAAAGTTGATTAACTACTGCTGTCATGCTGCCAATCCATTGAGGGCATGTTTTTTCAGAGTGGGCAGCTTGGTGAAATGAGCAGAAGTTGTCTTTCCCAATCTCCTCCACATTGAGAGCGGCATTTGTGTTTGACGGAGGTTTGTTAGTGTTGGGATTACTTTTTCTGAAAAAAAGGCTTGGGTGGTCTAGTGCTAGTTGTAGCTTCTGTGCCTTTTCTCCTTAGGTCAGTAACTTCGTTTGTTAAATGCTTTAGCGTTTTGGCCATGCTTTCAAAATCAAAAGCATCTCTATCCCTATCAGTAGTCTTAGGAGTGGAGGACTGACCTCTTTTTGTGTTAGGCTTGTGGTCATCTCTCCCTTCATGATCGATGGCTCCTATCGAAAGCATGTCTTTCTCCACGGCTAGAGCAGCCTCATAATTAGCCGTGAGAGTAGCACGGGCTTCGCGTTTAACGAACACAGCAATGTCTCTAGGTAGGGCTTTGGTATAGTAGTCAATAGTGATTGAGTCATCCAATGCTAGGTTCGGAGGAAATTTCTGTAGTATAGTGGCGAAGCGTTGGTTGAAGTCCTTCACTTTTTCCTTTTTATGACACTTGATGGTGCTCAATTCAGTGAGAAGCATTGAAGGAGTTTTATCTTCTGAAAACTTATGCAGGAACGCGCGGCGGAATTGTTCCCATGAAGTGATAGAGGCACTGGGGAGGGAGCGGTACCATGTGGCTGCTTTGTTTTCGAGGGTATGGGGAAACAGTCGACATGCGACATCATCGGACTGGACTCTCATGATTTGCAGAGACAAATAGAAGCTGCTAATATGATCTTCGGCTAGGGTACCCTTTTCAGGGTCGAACTTTGGTAGATGTTTCTCCAGATGCCTAGGCAAATCTTGGAGTGGGCCCTGAAGATTTAAAGGGGATTGAGCCATCCAAGCTAGGGGTTGCACTCGCCTAGCCCGTTGGTGTTGCCTAAACTCATGTTCAGATTCGTCTCCCGAACCTGAGACAGACGCTTCTGACTCATGACGGGAATTTTCGTCTTGGTGTCTCCCACGGTGCAGAAAATCTCTAAGATATCCCAAGTTGTGTACAGGTGGCCTTATTGGGTTTGGTTGACGGTTGTGAGCTTGATGTCCTTGACCTCGGCCTCTATCCCCTCTACCTCCGGCCCCCCGACCTCTATTTCTATCTCCTTCATTTCTACGAGCCCTATTCCCCTTGTCTACATTTCCCCGGCCTCTGCCACCCTCACCATCCCCGGGTAGGGGGTGTGCCTGGTTGTTGTTTTGTCGAGTCTGGTTAGGCTGGAAGTCGGGGAAAGGCCCGGTGTCAGCAAACTCTTCACCCTCTTGGAGAACAGGATCATTTTCCTCAACAGCATTTGCGAGGTCTTCCAACATGAGATTCACAAGCTCGGGTATAGTACTTGCAATGGCACCGTTACGGGTGATGTTCTCGGGCGGGGTCCTAGTATGGGTAAGGTATTCCATGATTGGAGTGAACCGTAACTGGTTGACAAGATCTCGGGCAGTTGGGCGTAAGGCTCTCAGCTGCTCCCTAGTGATTTCATAATATCGAAGCTCCCTCCCTGGAATATCTTCTCGAAGAGGAGGGTTAGTTTCATTGTTTGTGACCTCCCCTTGGGGAGTCCTCAAGATCATCTAGCATGTCATCCGCTCTTTCCTCTGTATTCTTCTCTTCTTCTTCCTTCCTCCGCCGTTCAGCTTCTGCTGCTGCTTCGATTTCGGCCTTCTTCTTCAGTTGAGCTGCAGCAGCCTGCTCGGCTTTCTTTTGGAATCCAGCCTCTGCTGCTGCTTCTATTTTGGCCCTCTTCTTCTGTTCAGCTGCAGCAGCCTGCTCGGCTTTCTTTTGGCGTTCAGCCTCTGCCTTGTCCAGCTCTGCCTTAAGCGCCTGTTCCGCTGCAGCTTGCGCCTCTTTGTCTTCCCTTTCTTCCCTAGCCTCTTTGGCCAACTTCTTCTTTTGTGTTGCTGATGCACTCTTTTGGCGCGCCTCCTCATCTTCTTTTAGCTTTTTCTCCCTTTCCTGCTGGGCTTTTGCCTCTACTTCCTTTTGTTTGATGGATGGGGTTGGCCCTGTGTTGAGTCGAGATTTCTTGAGTATGGATGAAGAGGCACCTCCTAACTGACGTCTTCTGTCTTCTAAGTTCTGATCATTTGAGTCTTCCTGGACCACGTCAATTCCTGGAGCAAGTTGTCTTTCAGCATTATACCAGTTTCTTCTCTCATCTTCCGCTGGGCGCTCAAGATGCTGATAAGTCCACTTGAGGTTGGCTCTCCGGCAGTGTTCAGGGACTATTCTCTCTGGGTCATATGTCCGGTGTTCAAGTGCCCCCAGCTGATAACTTCTCATTGCTTCTGCCTCTGCTAGTACTTCCTTGAAGTCTTTAACTGTGAATGCACCAATAGTGAGGGGAAGAGTGGGCCATGGCTTCTTTTTGCCCTTAGATAGGATGTTGGAGAATCCGTGTGACATCTGAAAGCACACCTCCTGCATCAGCATTTTGTCTGTCACGAAGCGAGGCATAGCATGTGGTGCTTTGTAAGTTCCAAAGACTCGGATGAAGGTGTACCCAGGGAAAGGGAACCAGTGCGCCACTTTAACCAGAGTCTCCTTGGCCCGCCATGACATGCAAGGGGCGTCTTGGCCAAATAAATGTCTGTACAGAGAGGGAACAAATATTTGGGAGATCTGATCTATATCCTGT